>JAUIMM010000809.1:2835000-2990000 GCA_031769625.1 Taudactylus pleione
TATCCAAACCCTCCTGTTATATTAAATCCAAATGGTAGAGTGATTGTAAACACTCTGCAGTGTTAAGTATAGCATTGTTATGGGACACATATATATTCAGTTGTCCCATATGAATTATATCCTCTTCAGAGTTGATATGGGGACGCTACTCGGCTATAGGTAATGCCGGTTCCGTCCCCCACTTATAATGGTGACAAGCAGCAGTAAATATATACAGAATATAACCTCCCCAAAGTCAGTGCGGAGACGCTACTCGGCTATGCATAATGCCGGTTCCGTCACCCGCCTTGATGATGATAGACAGCAAGCTACAGCCTATAAGGGTATGATTTGTGGATATATACTGCTAACGCCAATTGATACACCGGTACACACGTAATACACATATAAATAAAAATATTGTCATAACTTTCACTGGCGGAAGAAAACCACAGCGAGAAATGCCGACGTGCGTTTCGCTGGGTAAGTGCTTTTTCAAGGCTAACCTTGCCTCAGTCCGTGCCTCTTTATTGTGTTCCTCCACCTATCCTAACATGCCCTGTAGGTCATGTGATTTGGAGGGCTGTTCATTCATCAAAGCCATTCCTATGTCTCCAGGCTTTATTCAAACATTTAACCTATTCCAGTACAGATTCACAGAGACACATATCAAAATGTAATTCTCCAATAGATTATCATGAGTTAGATGAGCATATTATACCCAATAATATCATACAATACTTCCCCATGAAACATCCATCCCTGATTGTAATCCATAAAAATAAATAAAATAAATAGAAAATATAAATCAAATAAATTAAATGGCTATATATTGTATGAAGTCATTAACAAATATATATTTTTTAAACCAAAAATTCTTACGTATGTGAAATAAAAACACCATTAAACTTATATTAATAATTATTAGTTGCTAGTTATACCTGGAAAATAAGGAAAAAAGAAATATAAGAGAATATGTGGTGTGAATGTGTTATATGTGTAAACTAATGAATGTGAATAAATTTATTAATTTTATAGTAATTTATATTGTGAACATGATCACACAAATACAAAAAATGTGATAAAATTGTGAAATTAACAATATCAATTTTGTGACAAAAACTGCGCTCAAAGTGTATTGGACTAGGTTCTTACAATATATTAACTATATTTATTAAAAAAATATAATCATTAATAATTATATAATTTATAGTATATTAAAATAAAGTTTTTTCAGATCTATCTATCATTGGTCCTAAAAATAGAATAATATCCTTATCAAAAGTAAAAAATATAACTAATTGTCAATTATTATTTGTGTATAATAAACATAATTAAAATAACTAACATGCTCACTTACCAGCAATGATTAGGGCCATCCCTAAAGGTGAGTTATTATGGGTCAAAAGGAACTGTTCCCAAGAAGATGTCTTTGAATCAAGAAAAAATGAAACATGTGACAGGCTGGGGAAAAGGGGATATAGTAAAGCTATGACCAAATGAGCGGTAAAATCAATTGCTAAATATCCCAGAGAATCCCTTTTAACTCCAAAAATTTGTGACTAGAATGAAGAACCTATCAGATTTGTTGGCACCTTCAATAATAATTGGAAGAAAATTAAAGGAATCCTCCAAAAACATTGGCAGGTTTTACACACTGATAATGATCTGGCTAGGATATTACCTAATAAGGTGCAAACAAGTTTGGAGGAGGTCACGAAATTTGAAGGACCAACTTGTTCATAGTCATCTAACAACCTTGAAACCTTCTATTTATAATGGAAAAGGAGTCTTCCAATGTGGACATTGTAGATCATGTCAGTATATGGTGAAGGACCATATTTGGGATAAATATGGCAAAAGATGGGCCATTATGGATTACATTGTAAGACTCCAGCGGTTGTCTATCATTTAGAATGTCCATGTAGCATAGGTTGCGTAGGCAAAACCATCAGGCCCCTCAAAGTTAGGATCTTGGAACACGTTGGAACAATACGAAATGCCAGACAGGATCTTAGCAAATTCAAACCACTGACTCCAGTGGCTAGACATTTTCATAAATGGCAAAATGGTAACCCAAGGGGGCTAAAAGCTTACGGCTTAAAAAGAGTATCCCTAGGGATTAGGGGAGGGGATGTTGATCATGAACTCCTTAAATGGGAAACTAAGATGATATTTCTCATGGATTGCCTTTCCCCTAAGGGGATGAATGAAGGAAATAATTATACAATCTTTCTACAATAATGTGTGATTTCTGCTGGCAGAGTGATAGAGACAAGTGACCTTTTATGTATCTTGAACATATGAATTTTTGTACCCTTTGAGTTTGAATGAGTAGTTAATCTTATGACCTAAATTCATAAAATTTCACAATGATTTATTTGGGTAATTATAGTTTATATTTTTATTCCTATGTATTAAGATGGTGTATGTATACTTTACTATTTAATAATTTATGAATAATACCTTTTGGCACAATGAATTATATTTATTTATTCTTAATATGATACATATATTATTTTCCACCATATGTTTGATATGAGTTACACTTATTGTCTATATTGGTATAGGTATGCTAGTTATTTTAATTATGTTTATTGTAAACATTAATTGACAATTATTAGTTATTATATTTTACTTTGATAAGGATATTATTCTATATTTAGGACCAATGATATGAAAACTTTTTTATTTTAATATACTATAAATTATATAATTATTATAATAATTTTTTATTAAATATAGTTAATATATTGTAAGAACCTAGTCCAATACACTTTGAGCACAGTTTCTTTGTCACAACATTGATTTTGTTAATTTCACATTTTCTTCATCACATTTTTTGTATTTTTGTGTGATCACTTTCACTATATAATTTATTACTATAAAATTTATCTATTCACATTTTTTCATTAGTTTACACATATAACACATTCACACCACATATTCTCTTATTATATTTTTTATTTTTTCCTTATTTTCTAGGTATAACTAGCAACTAATAAATATTAATATAAATTTAATGGTGTTTTTTTATTTCACATACGTAAATTTTTTGTATAAAATATATGTTTGTTAATTTCTCTTTTCATACAATATATAGCTATTTAATTTATTTGATTTATATTTTCTATTTTATTTTTATGGATTTATTACAATCAGGGATGGATGTTTCATGGGGAAGTACTGTATGATATTATTGAGTATACTATGCTCGTCTCACTCATGATAGTCTATTGGGGAATTACATTTTGATGTGTCTCTGTGAATCTGCACTGGAATAGGTTAGTTAAATGTTTGAATAAAAGCCGGGAAACATAGGAACGGCTTTGAATGAACAGCCCTCCAAATCACATGACCTACAGGGCATGTTAGGATAGGTGGAGGAACACAATAAAGAGGCATGGACTGAGGCAATCGGGTTAGCCTTGAAAAAGCACTTACCCAGCGAAATGCACGTCGGCATTTCTCGCTGTGGTTTTCTTCCCCCAGTGAAAGTTATGACAATATTTTTATTTGTGTATTACGTGTGTACCAGTGTATCAATTGGCGTTAGTGGTATATATCCGCAAATCATACCCTTGTTGGTTGTAGCTTGCTGCCTATTATTAAGGCGGGTGATGGAACCGGCATTATCCATAGCTGAGTAGCGTCTCCACACTGACTGACTTTGGAGAGGTTATATTCTGTATATATTTACTGCTGCTTGTCACCATTATAAGCGGGGGACGGAACCGGCTTTACCTATAGCCGAGTAGCGTCCCCATATCAACTCTGAAGAGGATATAATTCATATGGGACAACTGAATATATCTGTCCCGTAACAATGCTATACTTACCACTCCAGAGTGTTTACAATCACTCTACCATTTGGATTTAATATAACATATCAGGAGGGTTTGGATACTAATAATAACATATTGATATTTACTATGTTACTTTTTAACTTGTTTTGTATCAAAAATGTATCACCCTCCTCATATTGAATATGCAGGCTGATACAGCATAAGATATTGTATTATATTATCCATGTGGGCTGACTCAATATAGAAACAGCACAGCAGATCAGGAGTAAATACTAAAATAGCAGTATCACTATTACTAGACTGCATTATAAATAAATAAAAGATATGTTTCAATTTATTAATGCGGTATTATTATATCCTTTATTTATATGGCGCCACAAAGGTTCCGCAGCGCCTTACACAGTACATAAATGAGCACACAAGAAAAACAGTTAATAGTAATACAAAACAATGCAGGACAACGACATGGTTATAAACATAGCTGCATAACACAAGTAGCAGGACATGAGCAATCAGGTGTTAGGTGCCATTGTGGAGAGTTAGTAGTAAATTATACTATAAGTAGGGGGAGGAGAAGCACATGAGGGATGAGGGCCCTGCTCGTGAGAGCTTACATTCTAAAGGGGAAGGGCAGACAGACAGGGGCGACACAGAGGGGTAGATAGTGAGGAAGGAGCATGGAGCAGTGGGTTAGGATATGTGTGTATAAGATGACCTGATATGTAAAAATTAAGTCCTTCATACATCTATCTCTATGACAGAAAATAGATTGTGTTATTTACGAGAGATGTACAAAATAAAGTTGTAGCACTTTAATTGTTGTGTGTTACATTTTAGAATCTATATACAGCCTGACAAAAAATGCAGCTATTATGGGACTGTCCTGCCATCCTAGTATTATAGACATCATCATGAACTAATAACACTGGTAATATATTTACACGATCACATAATCAGCAGTTAAACGTATACACTTCAGCCAGTATAGGTTGATAATATTTGGAGTGCATACGTAAGTACCTATACTTAATTGTGGGCTCATATTGATTGACGCAATTCATTGTACAGTCAATTCAATAAATGTTGAGCCACTCAACATTATAAATAAGGTACAGGAATATAACTGCTGGTAAATTATAGTATATAATATATTAAATCGCATGAATAGGGGAAGAACCACAGGACGAGATTTATTTTAATTTTAATGTATACGTAGTTTAATAGTATTGTCTTCACAATTTGTCCATCCATATACATATATATATATATATATATATATATATATATATATATATATATATATATATATAAATATATATATTTATTATGACTTTTAATATTTTGCTGTTAAGGTTTATTTGAAAACCAAGAAGTTATTTTTTAATATAATACACCAATTAACAGTGCGCCACAATAGGACAACTCCTTTTGCTTTTTTTTTTTTTTTTTTTGAATATTACTATTGTTTGAAGGCTGCACCCCCACAATAAAATGCTTATAATGCAAGATCTATATTAACTTGAATAGGGGTTTTCTTTATCTTCAATATCAGAATTAAGCTGGTATGAGAACTAGGCAGTGGCTATTTTGTTTTTTGTAGGGTTGCACAGCTACATGGTATCTCTAGTTATTAGTCTGTTTTCCATAATATTTTATAAAACTCTTGAATTGTTCTACACGCACATATCATGTATACTTCACCCTTGCCTAACTTGTGCTCATAAGCGACACTCATGTCTTAAACAGTTGTAGTAATTCATTATTTTGACAATGTCTACACTTTATCCAAAAGTTAAAATATAACTTGACAAGATCTATTACAATGTTATCACACTACAAGTTGCTTTACAGGGTCACAGAGCTACATGGTGTCTCTAGTTATTAGTCGTTTGTTTTTGTAAATATGTCTCACTTGAATTGTTACACATTTAGTGATCTATTCATAGTTAATTATCAGGGTCTGGGTCCAAAAATCATCGGTCTCCCTGAACGCATTCACTGCTCTTCTTTTTGGAGCAGTGAAACTTGCACCGATATGAACAAGAGTTCACGTTGGTGCACAAAGCCCTGGTGTCTGGCAGAATGAATAGGACAGGGGTGGAGCAATCCAAAACCTGGGACTACTTCCCAAAGGAAAGGGGAGAGTGGCAAGAGCAAATGCCTTCTGAAGACCTTGATTAATTTAGATCCCATTATTAGTGTATGGGGGACAGTGGGCCACATTGTGAGAAAGGTAAGCAGGAGATATCTCTGATGGCTCCTGCTTTACCTTTATGATGAATGGCCCCAAAATTTAATTTCTGCAAAAGCAGGTGAGAATGTTCACTTTCACCTGCTTTTTGTAGAAATATTAAGTGATAATGAATAGTTCCCTTAGTCATATATCTTCTAATGTTTGCTATTACTGATTTATGTACTGTACATGTTCTTTCCAAGTGTAATATTTGTGCTATGTTACACACATGTACACTTCACCCTTTAAAAACCTGTGCTCATTTAGATTGTAAGCTTGTGAGCAGGGCCTTCCTACCTAAATATCTGTCTGTTATTACCCAGTTTTGTTCTATTGTTTCCAATTGTAAAGCACAACGGAATATGCTGCACTATATAAGAAATTGTTAATAAATAAATTGGTGTAATTCATGTCTTGTACAAACAAAACAATGTTATAATTACTTATTTTGACAATGACTATACTTTAGTCAATCCTACCGGTTCTTATATTGTATTTTTTATGAAATTATTTATTTTTTAACAGTTATCCCACATTATGAATGATAGAAGGGGTGTCCAATAGAGGACCATGATGAACACACATTCTAAATGAATGACATTAGCCATTGTAGGCTATGGGATCCATTTATCAATGATCACATATGCAATGCAATCTGGGTGCATGATCATATTGCAGTATGCAATCATACTGCCCAGGTGTAATAAATTGCACCCGTTTTGACAGGGGCTCTGAAAGGAGCACATTCCTGTGATGTGCTTGGAGTGAAGTGGCCATGTCAGTGGTCACTCTATACCTGTGCCTGGACTCCAGCACATGCATGATCTACAGACCACACCACGGTAGTTACTGGTTGGTTTTTCTCTGGAACTTCTCACCTAGGAATGTATATATTCTGTAGCCCATAGGCTACAGCAACTGGGGGAAAAGCTCTGGAATGCTTTGCATTCTGGAGCTTGGTAAATCCAGAAGCATTGTATGCCCCATATAAAAAAGGGGATTGTGGCTGCTATAAGAAATGGAGGGACTGCAGCAAATATTGTAGGTATCTGCTGCAGTTGCTAAATAATACATCTTTGAGAAAATGTTTTTTTTGGGGGGGAATGTCATATATAGGGAACTATTTATCATTAACTATTTATCAGCAATACATTTACTTTATACATTGCAGGGATAGTCTTCTATCAGAGCCCCTGTCCCTGGATGTGTTTCTTCATACATATGGATGGAACATAGTTTATTTTCATTTATTATGGCCTTAAATAGCCACAATAAGAAATAATCATTATTTAGTCTAAAACCTGATAACCAATAAATGTGCCCCAAGATTGTTTTGTTCACTATAGAGGTCCACAGGAAAATCTGCAATGTTGCTGTACCATAATCACTGGTAATGTGTGTGCAGCCATTCATCACTGTTAAATATCCACCTTTTAAGTGCATAAATATAGCCTATAATGGAATCAAGAAAGGCTAATGGTAAAATGCTATAGTGGCACAATAAATATTTGTCTTACATTTACTCATTGATCATATTTATAAAAATATCATGACAAGAATTTTTGTCATTGCTTAGTGCAGTGATAGAAAGTCTATATTTTGCATTTTTGGCAGCAGAGTGATATTCGGCTGTCTCACTGATAGTAGCTGGAGGGGTAAAGGGTAACATGCCACTTTGCCAGGACTTTCTTTGCTGATTATATGCATGGGTCAGCCATCTAACTGACTTGCTATTATTCAATAGACCTGATTTCAGCTTTCTGTTCCACTCACTGAGAAAATAATCCATAAATAACAGTTAAAGTAATAAAAAAAACATATTTTAAATATTTTGTAATAGAAAATAAATTGATTCGCTGGGAACAGATGAAATAGCATAACTTGTTCACATGCATGTCGGTGTCTCCGCTCAAAGGTGGCTTGAGAGACAACTTGGTGGAGGAATACAACAGGCTTAAATAGGCATTGTCCAATCCACATATGGTTACAGATGCAAGCATAGCTAATTACAAGTCATTCCCTAATAAGACAAATGGCTTACATGCAGAACACACAACTATTTATAATTAGACATGGTGGACTTCATGTTTGGTCATACAAGGTTCATATGTCGAGAGACATTATCCATCATTTCTACTGTTCATGACCTCTCCAAAGACACCCTTTTGGTTTAAACGTAGATTGGAGCTTTAGCATTGGTCCTTACCATGTAAGTAATACCATGTCTAGAGGGTGGGGGTAAAGATAAAGGAGTCACTTACAGGTCTATGCAACACAGTAAAAATAACTAACCCTTACACATTCAGCTACACTTCCATCTTGATCCATATTTCTCTGAAAATTCCTTCCTTTGTCACACATTATTGCCCATTCTCTCATATACTTCTGCTTGACCTCCCTCTGGACCTGGGGTGAAGGTCACTACAGAATGTACATATTGTGGAGGAGCCATGTAGGGCATTACCCCTCAATACATTGGGACAGTCAGATGGCTGAGTTGTGAAGGAAGATAGATCAGCTGCAAATTTAAAATCTTTCTGACACATCCTACCAATGCAAATTGAACACATTTGATACATATATGGATGATTAGTATTATTACAATGAAGAGGACATATATTGTAGGATTCCTGCTAACAGTGCGGATATCAGTTTCCCTAGAAATCTGAATGGATCCCAACCTGCCCCTCCTATCTGGCTTGTTTCTTTCTGCATCTTTTCTACTTTTCGAATATGTCCCTCAATTGCATCTTCATTATCAGTAATGAAGGTACAACATTACTGTCCAATCAATGCACATGTTCCTCCCTCTGAGGCTAACACTTGGTCTAAAGCAAACCTGTTCTGCAGAGCTACTTTGCGTACCTGGGCTAGTTCTTCATTCATATCCCTTTATGGCATGGCTCATTTCATTTACTATTTTATCCATGTATTGAGTGTAGGCTTCTAGCCTTTCTGATAGTATGCCTACCCCTACTTGTGGAAAGAGTGAATAAAAGAACTGCTCCCATCTGTTAGTGTATACTACCCCTCTTGCTGCTCTGTAGAACACCTGTCTACCATCTGTTTCGTGGGCTCCCATGAAGATCCTTTGTGATTCTTACAATTGGAGCTATTTTGGAAAGGACACAGTTACTTAATCCTCCTATGGCTAACCAAGAATAAGCATTTCTTCCACAAAACCAATAAAATCCTTGCGGGAGTGCTACACCTGCTATGAGTGCATTGACGAGTAGAGTGTTCAGGAAGGCTTGCATTTATTACCTTCTTTACTTAATGGGTTGGTGCCATGTATGTCCCTAGCCTGATTATTTATCATTATCAAACCATCAGCATCTGTCTAGCATCCTTCCCGCTCCCAGGTGGAGATTTCCTGTGGACAAGAAGCTGATTGCATAGACATTAGTGTTTGCGCATCAGGTATACAAATTAGACATTAAATTAATTGGTTCTTTTGACAATGCCAAGTATTTTTGTCACTGCATACAATTATACCCAAATTGCACTGGTCCGCATAATTCACCTTGGGGAAAATAAGGTTAGCTTTGTACATTTGCATCATTAACAACATCACTGTTATATGTAGTGTACATTCTGCCCAAATCACATCCCAACAGTACTGTAGCAGCTAAACTGTCCAGCACCTCACCCACTCCCTGCACAGCAATAGTTTTCCCTGGAATAATGTCCTCAGGGCCCACTAGGGCTGTGTATATGAGGGTCAGGTCTGAGCCAGAGTCTAATAACCCAAGTGCAACTTGGAGTCCTACCTGGACCACTTGTAGATTGTCCAGGGAGTGTCCTTGGGTCCCTTCCACACAGCTTTCCCTGCCAGGCCACTCGCAGGAGAGGGTGTTGATTTTATTCTTCTTGGGGCAATCAACACTGATGTGTCCCATCTCATTGCAATAAAACACCTGGGGAGGGGTTTCCCCCCACCCCTTCAAAAGGTGCAGCAACAGTTGGTTTTGCAGGGGTCCATGGGGTGATCCTCTGTGGTCATCTATCTCTCCATGCTGCTTGACCTGGCTTAGCCAACTCAGCTCTTCAACCCCGAAGCCCGAGAGCTGGTGTACTTGTCTGCAAGTCTGGCAGCCTCCTGAGATGTTTTAGGATACCAATCTAGGACCCACTCTTTTACCTCTGCTGGACACAGTGCGAGGAGAATTGTTCCTTGAGAATGACGTATTTTAGTTGGTCAAAGTCCATCTCCTGCAATCTATCAACCCACTAATGGAAGAGGGTGGACAATTGCGCTACTAGTCCCGCAAAGGTATCAGAGGGACTACACCTTGAGTCTCTGAACTTTTGTCGGTAAGAATCAGGGGTGATGTTGAAATGCTGTAAAAAGGCTTTCTTAATTGCAGCATAATTGCTGTCCAGGTCCTGGGTAATATCTGCAAATGCTTCCAAAGAGTTTCCTCTCAGCCCAGGGGTTAAAAAGCTTGCCCATACACTGGGGTCAAGTGAAATTTGTTGGCAAGTTTATTCAAACCACCTTAGGAACCTATGAAGGTCTCTGTCCTTCTCCAACAAAGGGATTTGGTTATGCTGGGGCTTTCCTACCTGGGTCACAGGTGGCATTCTGGTTGTGGAGTCTGGCCAGCTCATGCTGGAACTTGCGTTCAGCCTGGTGCTCTGCAGCCTCAGGTTCTCTGACTGCCCCAGACAAATCATAGCACAGATCTGATTTTTTTAAATCTTTATAAAATATATTGTTTCGGTCTAATTCAGCACAAGCTCCTTATTTCTAGAACAATGTAAAGTAATCAGGATGTTACTGTAGGAGTCTTGTACTATTATTTTAGATGTTAATTGACCAATTGGTCTGATAAGGACAATAGTCAGCACTCCTGTGAAACTACAACTGACAGCATGCCATTCCATAGTTTTGCTATTAAAGAATGCTGTAACTATGGCAATGCATGCTAGGACTTGTAGTTTCACAGCTGGGGAGCTACAGGGTGGACAGGCCTGCTACAGACTAAGAGGTGACTATTTCTACCACAACCTTTTCATACAATGTGTGTATAATACAGAACAGTGACTGGTGTTTTGTAGGATCACTTAATACATCAATATCCATTTATGAAAACCATGAAATTTAAATGTCTGCAGATTTTGCTTTAGATTACCAGGCAAGGCTGCCATTGTAATAATGGTGTGGAATGAACAATTTGTTCCTATGATTTGCTTCACTAAAATTGTGACTGCTCAGCTCCCTTTTATCGCAGATGCAGGATTCATACACCTAAACCTTCCTCGACCAATACTGTATAGAATAGTGAAAACCCCATCAAAATACATCCAATGTTACAAGAGATTACCCTGAATAAACAGGCGGGAAATATATGTGTGTGTGTATATGTGTGTATGTATGTGTGTATATATATGTGTGTGTGTGTGTGTGTGTATATGTGTGTGTGTATATGTGTGTGTGTGTGTGTGTGTGTATATGTGTGTGTGTGTATATGTGTGTGTGTGTATATGTGTGTGTGTGTATATGTGTGTGTGTATATGTGTGTGTGTATATGTGTGTGTGTATATGTGTGTGTGTATATGTGTGTGTGTATATGTGTGTGTGTATATGTGTGTATGTATATGTGTGTGTGTGTGTGTGTGTGTGTGTGTGTGTGTATGTGTGCGTGTGTATATGTGTGTGTGCGTGTGTATATGTGTGTGTGCGTGTGTATATGTGTGTGTGCGTGTGTATATGTGTGTGTGTGCGTGTGTATATGTGTGTGCGTGTGTATATGTGTGTGCGTGTGTATATGTGTGTGCGTGCGTGTGCGTATATGTGTGTGCGTGTGTATATAGATTATAAAAATCTATTTTCTATATCCTGACGAAACGGTCATTAAAGTCCCTGAAACATTGATACGATGGGCTATTTGACTGTTTTATTAGTAATCGTGAGTGCCGCCATCTCTGCATGTACATATCCTCACCTGCCAAGGAGAGGTAATTGGAGGGCACCGGATGCAAGCAGTTCTCTATTTGCACAGGATTGTGAGAGAGTCTCTCTCTCTCTCTCTCTCTCTCTTGTAATCTGGCACTCTCGGTAAATCTATATTACCTTGTCCAGGTGCTACCACACATTGTCAGTACTCAGTCTCCCACAGCAGTGCGGCACTCAGGCACCATACAAGAACACAAACATGGTGAAAGTATCAATGTTTCAATTTATATAGCAAATTGTCTTCAGGATACAAAATAATACAAATGTGCTTACCTTATAAAGCCCACCACCAACACCATGTGAGACTGATCAGCATTTTCCGTCATCTCGTCAGCACCCACATCAATGACGTCACCAGCGCCTGCCGATGCACTCGCATGCTTCCAGCCGGCGCACACCACGTGACTAAACAAATAAACCCATCATCTAGCAACAGAAGTTTAACAATATTGTTTAAGAATCGAATAGAGAACATTTGGTGTAATAAAGATTCCTCAATCACTGATATAGTTATCAACTCCACTACGAAGCAATGCACTTTCGGTAGCTCATCGATGACAGTTTAACACATCGTATATATCATGAATTTTGCCAATGTCCAAAAGGATCATGCTAAATAATAAATATAACAAATACAATAAAATATACGCAGGTTCACAAGATGCTATATAACACAACAAATCAGAGTGATGTATTACATATTATGATTTACAATTGTATTATATTAGTGTTGGCGGGACTTAAAGTTTTAACTACCAACCCCTGCTCTAGAAGCTTCTGCAGTACGTTAAAAATACCTAGCTCTGCTTCTGGCTTGAGTGTATACTGAGGTAGTTTGGGGGGCTGCTTGTGAGTTTTTAGGGAGATGCGTACTGGTTCTACAGATTTTCAGTCCTATGTCTGAGCTTTGTTAACAGATCTCGACCCAGTAGGCTAACAGTTGAACTTGTGGATGACAGAAATGAATGTGTCTTGGTGAGGGGACCAAGCGTAACAGTTAATGGTTCAGAAATTGTCATTTCAACTGAATTGTTAGATACCCCTACTGCTGTGACTGTCTTGTTAGTAACAGGAAAGTTTAGGTTTCCTGCAAGTACAGAGGAAGTGACTCCCATGTCAATTAGACAGGGAATTACTTTATCATTCACAATTAAACTTACCATTGGATCATCACTGTCTGCAGTCAATATTGGACACACGGAAGCCACAGTCTCCTGTCAATAATTTACTGTAGTCTGGTTAACATTCCTTTAAAATTGTCTTGGTTTCCCCTGTCTGGGAGGTCGCCTACAGTCATAGGACATATCTTCCATGTTCTGACAGTTGTAACATATTACCTCTTTCTTGAAAGTCTATCTCCTCTCATTCGGGAAGTGTCTGTTTGCCTGCTGTGTGGTCACTTCAGCTGCCTTAATCTGTACATTCATAAGCTAGTGCTGTCTGTGTCGTTTTCAAACAAATTATTCTTGTGGTGCCTGCACCATTCAATAATGTTTCAACTTTTTTTTTTCCAGTCTGGTGCTTGTCTTGTCTAGACTGTATAGGTTTCTTTAAACCTTCTACATAAGATGTTACTAGTAATGGAGCGAAGTCCTGTTTTCCCTGAATGTCTGGAATCCCACTATGGCATTGTACAGTCTTAAAGAATCTGGCAGTGTAATCTGCTACTGACGCCTTAGGATCCTGAGCAATGCTCATTCTGTGTCCAGTCTATGATCGCAGGGAAAGTCTTGTTAAAAGCGGTTTCTAATTCTGTCCACATAGTTTCTATAGCTCTATCGTCAACAACGTCATCAGCCTGCCACGTCAAATGTTGTTTTAAAGAGGCATAATTTGTTTTCAGTAAGGCAGGTAACAATTGTAACAAGTCTTTGTAAGTTGGACTGTGTATATGTTTTGTTAAGACTGTGATCCCATGCAGCTTAAGGATTTTTTTGTGGATCAGGCATATATTCTGCTAGGGCTCTAAGATCAGATGCCATCCAAGGAACGTGCATGGAATAGGTCACTGCTTGTCCTCCGGCTACTGCCAGGGGAGCAGTGAAGAGTCTCACAGGGTTCAATGACTGCTGTGACACTTCAGGTGCTAATGGTGTAGACGTAAATGGTATCATTCTCCGGCCTCTTTCCTCAGTGTTACAACAGAATCTAGTGTGTGCATACCAGATGAATCTGACTGAACATGGCTCGGAGATGTGTGTAGTGTAGTGTCGTTAGGAGGAGGGGAAGGAGCACTGGCAAGCAGCTGGGAATTGTCTGCTGCCCGTGCACCTTCCTCTGGGTTAATTTAGAATATGGTGGGAGGTAGGGATACAATGCCTCCTCCCTCCTGTCATCCTCATCTACAGTTGTTTTTAAAACCATGGTTTGTTTGGCATATAGTGGGGGACATGCAGAAGGAGGTAACATTGCAACAGATTCAGATACCCATAAACAAAAGTATTTCCATTCATCACAAGTTTAAAAAAAATAATTCCTAGATTATTCAAAATTGCTCTGTCAAGTGTACCTATAAGGGGAAAAGTTAGATTATCCTGTGTTCGCTTATTCCAATTTTTCAAATATTTCACTGCAATCATACCATGCTTTCGATACATATCACTGGCTGGGCCGTTCAGGGGATATTTCCTCTAGACAGATCATCCCTGTCCCATTCTCTTTGTCACACTCCTGGTGCACTCTAATCCTCTTAACCCAGCCTTCCCCAGAAAAATAGGACCCCTTAACGCAAAAAGAGACTGGAACAGATGACCCAGTCAAAACCTGTCGTTGATGCGTCTAACAAAAACGGAACCTTAAAAGCTAAATTTTCACCTGAAATAAAGCCCGGACCCTTATTTTTCACAAGCATGTGTGAAAGCTTGCTACTCTTTGGCCAAAAAGTCCTCACACCTTAAGTTTCATTCACAACTGCAAAACCACTCTCAGCTGTTTGAAAGCAGAGATCTTATTTCACTCTCAACACTTCTTAGTTATCACAGCTTCTCCAGTCATTCACACATTTAGAATAACACAGGATTTCCTAGTAGCAGTAAAACACTTTTTCACCTTTAGTATTCAATGTTATTGAGACAATGCAGAGATTATGTAACCATTATCATGAAATATAACCTAAAAACATGACACATGAAACATGAAATGTACAGTTCAGTAATTGTTCAATTCAATAAATACAATAAGCAATAATTAATAATCATAGGAGATAATTAAAGGAAATTGTGCATTCGCCTGATCCTTACCCTGAAAAGAGTCCGTTTTGGAGTTTACTTCGCTACACAGGACTGACCCACTGTATTATTCCATCACAGAAAATGAAAGGTAACATGAAAAGTATCTCATCTGCAGCTGCGTTATTTTCTGCGACAGAGAATCCAGTAGCCGTATTGTCCTTTGTAGGCAAAGATTCCTCTGAGCCTAGCTCCCTCCCAGTTTCAGTGCATGTCCTCGTGTTCTTGTACTAATCTTTCTTTGGAGAATGCTTCCCTCCTGTATCTTATTAAAATCCTTGATGTATTTGAAAGTTTCTATCATTTCCCCCACTTTCCCTTCTCTTCTCCAAACTATACATATTAAGATCTTTTAGTCTTTCCGGGTAGGTTCTGTGCTGTAGGCCATGCACCTTCTTTGTACCATCTCTAATGTATTTATATCCTTCTGGAGATATGGCCTCCAGAACTGAACACTATTCTAGATAAAGCCGTACCAATGACCTATATAGTGGTACTATCAATTCTTGTTTCCTGCTACCGATTCCTCTCCCTAAGCAACCAAGCATCTGACTTGCCTTTCTCAATACTTTGTTGCATTGCTTGCATGCATTCAAGTCATCTGAAATGGTGACTCCTAAGTCCATTTCCTCCTCTGTATTAGTCTTCTTGATACTATTTTTAGCCTTTTGGTTATTGAGACCCAAGTGCATGATTTTGTATTTTTTTACATTAAACTGTAGTTGCCAAGTTCTTGCCCATTTTTCTAGTCCACCCAGGTCCTCAGGCAATTGTTTTACCTCTTCTGGTGTCTACCCTGTTGCATACTTTTGTGCCATTTGCAAAATGACTTTCCCTTCAAAACCATTTGCAATTTCACTAACATAGATATATACAGTATATATTCTTTAGCAGAGAAATAGGGCTAAATTGGAAGGAGAACTGGGCATGGAGAGTGTAGGTCATAATCAGGAATAGTCTTTCTAAAAGGGACATTTGGGAGGTCTGATCTGTATCAGGGAAATTCCTATATTTGTATCCCCAACATTGATTAAAACCAGAAAAAAATCTAACCCATTAATTTCACTGCAAAATAATTTAAGAAACACTGGTACATGTGATCTAGAAATAGGGGAACATTTATTTGGAAATCATAACAGCAGGTGAGCAAATTATGTAGAAATAGCTGCTGCATAACTTTTTATTGTAACTTTGTACTGTACCAATTCAATATGGGAGATTTCACAGAAATTTCCAGCAGTGCTAAAAAGCCTGTCCTCGTTATTATTAATGGGGACTATGATCTGAACCCTATGCCCCAAACTCCAAAATGTGAAGCTTTCTGGAGCTTGGCCCCATAGTTTACACAATCTTCAGATGGAATAACCTACTTTTAGCCTATGGAGGTTTACAAGCAGGAGAGAGGTCTTTTGTTCTCTCTCCCTCAGCCTCGGGCTGGCAGTGGAAGCTGACACTATGTACATGTACAATGTCAATGTTTAAGTGACGTTTTGTAACACGTGAGATTTTTACAATTTTCCAGGGATGTAAATCGCAGGGACAGCAGTTAATGCAAACAGTCCCTGTGAGTACCCATTGGTACATAATGGGGATCTTTTTAAAAATATTAAAATATCATCCAAGATATAGGCCCTAAGATTCTTTGGTGACTTAAAATATAGTGTAACTATAATTGTTTTGTACTGTCTTTGCATTTTAATTTAATTTAAAGAATATTTGGAACATATCAAAGTAGCCACAGCATCAGTGATCTATTGTTTTACTGCAGACAAATCATAGCACAGATCTGATTTTTTGAAATCCTAAGTAAAATACATTGTTTCGGTCTAATTCAGCACAAGCTCCTTATTTCTAGGACAATGTAAAGTAATGAGGATATGACTCTAGGAGTCCTGATCCATTAACATCTAAAATAATTGTACAATAGGTCTGATAAGGACAATAGTCAGCACTCTATATAGCAGGCCTGGTCAACCTGTGGCTCTCCAGCTTTTGTGAAACTACATCTCACAGCATGCCCTACCATAGTTTTACTATTAAGGAATGCTATAACTGTGGCAATGCATGCTAGGACTTGTAGTTTTACAACAGCTAGGACTGCTATAGAGGAAGAAGAGACTATTTCTACCACAACCTTTCATACAATGTGTGTATAATACAGAACAATAACTGGTGTTTTGTAGGATCACTTAATACAATAATATCCACTTATGAAAACATGAAATTTAAAGATCTGCAGAATTTGCTTCTATTACAATGGCAGCCTCTACTGGTAATCTATTGTGTAGAATGAACAATGATTTGTTGCTGTGATTTGCTTCACTAAAATTGTGTCTGCTCAGCTCCCTTTTTGTCACAAATGCAGGATACATGCACCTCAACCTTCCTCGACCAATACTGTATAGAATAGTGAAAACCCCATCAAAATAAATCCAGTGGTTCAAGAAATTAATTGTAAAACTATATAATAAACCAATGCACTCCAAGCTTGAAGAAGGCAACTCCAACCTTATTGTGACTATCACTAAACATAAATATAAACATAATAGGTATAAAAAGCGCATTTCTGAAGTATGTTAGTAGTTCATAAAGTCAATCCACAAAAAGGAAAATTATAAAGTCATGTAAGATTAATAGTCATATATCAGAAAATTTTTTATTCCTCAGTCAATTGTTGCAAAAATAGATATGTAATGTATCACAATGTTCCTGGTTCCTTCTTTCTATCTGTTTTTTCAACACTTTAACCTCTCAGTGTCAATGATATGCAAAACAAAGTAGGGGGGACACACATAGTGTATAACCAAACACATTTATTAATTAATTTACAAAGATAAAATGGCTGCATACCATTAGACTTACTATGAAAGGTGAAGTATATCACATTAAAGGGAATGATGCTCACCCTATTGAGCAGTACCTTTACTACTTAAGAATGGCAGCAGCCCAGATTCTCCACCAATGCGTTTCAACCTGCTTTTGGTCTTTATCAAGGTGTATCTGTTCTATATTGGATCCAGGTATATAGAAGTCCTATCTCCTATCATCTCTTTATTCATAGGGGGTGTGTCCGGACATTTATGATCCTGTTCTATCTCAAAGTGTTCATTCCAATACTTTAATCAGTATACTGAGATACATTCTTCCCTCATAAATGCTCTTATATGGACTATGAACGGAGTTCATAGTCACTCGTGGTTCCAGTATTCAGCATTGCGTACCAGCCCAGAGTGCATCGCGTCATATCCTGTTCCTGCTCTGTTGTGTGTTAACCAATGTCTCTCTTAGTCTCATGATGTCATCGGTGATCGCAGTGTGTTCCACTCACCGTGACAGTGCGTGTCAATCCCGTTATCAGTAATTGCAGTGTGGCCTGTCAATCAGAGCACATCGCCTAACCCCTAACCTCCAAATATAACTAGTTCATATTATGGTAATTACTGTATACATTTAAAAATTAGCGGTGTGAACCGTATGTTCTATAGTATTCTTATTATAAAACTAGTTAGTATATTCTACAACATATGGAACATTATGTCTACAACATCAAGGAACATTGTCTCATAGGGAAATAAAAAGGTCCTCCGTCATTAAATGCTCACTCTGGAAAAATCCATGCAAAATTATCCAGTGGGATCATTGATCAGAAGCTGCACTATAAATCCACATATAAATATCCACATATAAATATTCACATATACATAATTCATAGAGGCAATTTGGACTATTACAGTATTACATTTTAACATAAGATCCATGGGAATAACATTCCTTGCTATTGCACCATAAAAAAAGTTAGTGGCTCCTTAATACAAATCTTGTCTTATAAATATATAAAAATTCATATAAAATCATGAAATTAAAATAACAAAATATTGACAAAGTACATGTAGAGATGTAAACAAGTAATATTCATATAAGGTGCATATGGCAGTATAAATAATGTAAATACAAATCTAACCTTCAAATAGTATTTCTGTATGTATTTCTATAGGAACCATTTAAGATCATTCAGCATTTTAACCATATTACAAAGTTTTGGTCTCATAAATAAGTCTCATTTCTGCTTTTGCCAAAAACACCTCAGTGCCTTTGGTTTGCCAGTTTCCTTCAACTTTCTTAACGCCAACAATCTGCTTGATACCATTTATCGAATACTGATGTTTTTCTGCAAAGTGTTTGGAGAGGAAATGATTAATGAACCCTTTTCTTCATGTTCCGCAGAGATTCTGCCCATCTCTTTGAGTTTTTGAGAGGTTTTTCCAATGTACTGTAGGCCACTCATACAGTCTATCACATAAATACAATTTGTGCTATTGCATGTAATAAATTCTTGTATTTTGAAAGAAAGCTTGTTTGTATTGGAGATAAATTCCTCTAGTTTAGTTACCTGTTTTGTATGTGAAATACACACAATGCATGAGCCACATCTGATATCCCTAAGTTTTTATTCGACCTGATCTTTTTTCAGGTATGGAGCTTTTAACCAATTAGTTCACGTTCGTAGCTCTCCTATATATAAAACTAGGCTTTGATGGGATTATTTCTTTCAGAATGGGATCCTGCTGTAATAAGTGCCAATTCTTTATAAAAATGTTCCAACCGTTTATATTGGTTATTGTATGAAGTAATAAATGGCATAATGTGGAGTACGAAGAAACTGCACCAGTAGAGAGACTTTTAAGGATGAGGTTGATGACCTTAAACAGAAATCTATCAAAGGGATATGATAGAGGATATAAAGGAGACTATAAATGGAGAGAGAGATCCCTCAAAAAGACCTTTTGGAATACAAGGATAGAACTGATACCTCTAAGAAACCAGTTATGCCATTTATTAATACATACAATAAAATTCCTGAATTTTTCTGTATATAAACTAACATAAAGAAGGTGATACCACCCTAATATTGTCACCCACAACACGGGTATATAATGTATTAGGAGAATATTTCTATTGAGAAACTGATACCCATTGTGGAATTAGATATAGAGGATACTTCTTGAGGACAAAGTATTAATACATAATGTCTTAGTTTAAATATATCCATTAAATTACCGTAGAAGAAACCAGATTAATTCCACACTGTGATTCATATGAAGGTCAATGAAAATCCAATGAGTGGATATAAAGTATCCTTGTGTTTTCTAGTGTGAAACCGTGACTTTGATTCAGAAGTTACATCACTGAGTAGCAATATATGCAGTATTAACCTTCTAGGATTTGACATGAGATCCTGTTCTCTGAAATTACACACAGATGCTCGAAACAGTCTTATTTTCTGAAGCAAAACCTAGATCAGTGGTTCTTAAACTGTCTTCAGGACCCAACACAGTTCATGTTTTCCAAGTCACCCAGCAGGTGCACATGTGTATTTATTACTCACTCTCACATTTTAAGACTCATAGGTGGAGCTAATTATTTCACATGTGATTCTTTGAGGAGACCTAAAAAAAAGCACTGTTTGGGGTTCTGAGGACTGAGTTTCAAAACCTTTCCTAGATACCAGGAACAAATTGATTACTTGGGACAACATTGTGCAGCTAAAATTTAAAATCACACAGTTTTCTTTCACATTCTTCTATATAACTTTTAATACTTAGCTTGCTTTAACCCCTTATGGGAATTTTTATGTATATTTGCATAATCAAATAATTTTTTTTTAAATTTATTATAAAAAATTGTGACACCATAAGAAATGAACTTAATATACTATAAATGTCTTTTTTATGCTGCTACTATAGACAAGAGAGCATCAATATCAAACTGACTTTCCTTTCTCTTTTTTTGTCTATGTATATATCACATTTCATCGCATGTGCTATTCAGCAGTATACATGCTATTATTAGACACTCTGAAATAAGACAGGTTGTAATATCATTGTATGGGAGTCCCCACAGGCAGTGTTCTCTATGTAGGGAACTATTTCCCCCATAAATCAATATTTTTTACCTGCGCCCGGCCTACCAATCGAAGGTAAGGCGGGCGCAGAAAGCTTGCAGGGGGGGGAGTTAGGTTAGGGGCTCCCAGGGGGGACTTGGGTTAGGCACCCCCAGGGGGATGTTAGAGACCCCTGGGGGGAGGTTAGGGTTAAGCACCCCCCCGGGGACTTGGGTTTAAGCTGCAGGGAAGGGGGTTAGGTTTAGGCACTTACAGGGAGGGTTAGGCACTAAGGGGTGCCTTACCCTAACCTCCCCCCAAGGGAGGGTTAGGAGGTGTAAGGTTAGATATACTTAAAATACTTACCTATCAGGATCTTCAGTTGCTGGTCTTCCGGCGTTGGGATTTGAACCGGTGGACATGCGACTTTCATACCGATCCCGATTGTTATTGTCTGTAATTATACAGTATAGGCCAACTGGTATTTATGGACATCTTGAAATGTATTACAGTTGATAGTGGGAAGTAATTGATGGAATAAAAGTGTGCATACTGCAGCCATATATATTTATGGGCGATGTGAGTGGATGTACCCAATCAGGAAGGAGTATTTCCCCCACAGACCAATTCTTCATTTGTTCTCAACTTAATCCTGTAGACACATTGCTCCTTATGTGTTGCAGAGTGTACTCAAGCATAAACTACCTCACCCATTATACCACTATAGGTTATTTTTTATTATCCATATAAAAGACATTGGGTCAGTTGTGCAGCAGCCTACAGGGACAGTTCAGCTTTTACCAGTGACTAAAATTGGACATATAATTTGTAGAACTACTAATAAATAATGCCCTTTGTTTTTTCAATTTTTAGGTGATATTCTCTTATGACAACAGCTTTCCCTCTTTATTACAAACAAAACCCGATACAGATAAATGTAAGTTTATTTCTTAATTAGAAAACAATGTCAAATTTTTAAAACAAAAGAAATATTTTTTAAGAACCCCTCCCCAACTCCACTGCCCAGAACAGCTTATACCTCTCTATCACCAGACCCTCTTGGTCCTATTCATGAAATCCAGAAGGCCTGTCTTGTTCTTCAACAATAAATCCAGCAAGTATGCATTGGTCATGTCTAGAGTGCGGACCTTGTCCCCTGATCTATAACATTTGCCCAGCTCTGGTCCATAATGACTTTATCTGATCCTCCTGCCAATCCATCTTCACCTATGTTTGTATTAGTTGGATTATCTGCAAAAAAATGAAATATGACTCTAGTGAGTGACCTATGTGAGCATACAATGTCAGAGGATTGGGAAGAAATCTGTTATATAAAACCTACATTACATATTTTATACATTTTTGCACAAATATTCTTAACCCTGGAGAACCCCTCATCACTCTATATCCCCAGACAGTTTTAACGTGCATACACACACAACGATTGAGTTAATGAACGATTTTAGTAAACGATTTTCTACCTTGAAAAAATGAACACAAATCGTTTACTATAGTAGTTCATTTACTATGTTCATTTAAATGTAATGAATGATTTTTATGAACTACAAATGATTTTTGCATATTAACTTAATGGAAATCGTTGAGTTGACAAGTGTGACTGAACTACAAACGTGAACGCGCATGAACAATAATCGTTCATCGTCTGACTCAGAAAGTGAATGATTTTTTTCAAACGATATCGTTAAACGATAATCGTTCAAAAAATCGTTGTGTGTATGCACCTTTAGTCCTATCCAGGATATCAGGAAGGCCAGTCTTGTTGTTCAAGAAAAATATAGGCCTCTGTCATGTCAATGTCATGTTTCTGATCCTCCTGCTGATCCTTCACCTATGTTTTGTAGTATTTGGATTATCTGCAAAAAACACTGTATTGAGTTCAGTAGGGTTAGGGAACTTAAATTGCTCAGTCTTCATGCAATGCTGGGAGTGAATCTTTTTGGTTAACACGTATACCTATATAAATGACAGAACTCGCACACCACCAAGTGATTTCTTTTAAATCCTGTAGTGAAGATTTAAAAAATAAAAATAAAGTCCCTTTCCAGGTCTCCAAACCGAGACTGCAAGGCGCTCACCCAAACCTCTAGCCCATACACACCTGCCATATCAAGAACTGCACCTTCATGTACTATATGTGATGTGTGCGAATTATAGTAGGGAATGTGTACAATGTCAGTAGATGGCTCAGCAATGGAATAGAAGCGAATGATGGTTGTGGAGTATTAGTGAATATTAATTCTGCCTCATTAAAAGCTGTGAAATATTTTTATAAATGTACAGGACTCACACACTTAATGTAATGATTTTCTTAAACTTTATTAGACATTCTTCTACAGCCCTGAAAACCCTGTACTATAGTGTACTGAACCAGTTTCTATCAGCCAATCAATGGGCGGTGATAAAGAAAATGCATTGGATATCAGACACATGGAGGACATAATTGTATTACACCTTTATGGCTTTTTCCTATGCCACGGTACATGCTATTATGATTATTACCGAATGGCACAACTCAAGGCATATCGTGTGGTATGAGAACCATGGCGCGCTACATGGCGTATGGAGCAACAAACTAGATTTACCCATATTTACATGCTATTATATACTAAGATATAAGAGAGGCTGTAATGTCATTGTATGGGATTCCCCATAGGCAGTGTTCTCTATGTATAGAAATATTTCCCCCATAAATCACAATTATCTAAAAAATACTACTATTCTAATTGTGCATATACATATGATTGTTACTGGCTGCTCCTATACATGAAATGCCAACTGGTATTTATGGACATTTTGAAATGTATTATATTGCTGATAGTGGGAAGTAACTGATGGAATAGATGCATGCATACTGCAGCCATATTTGTCTGTGGGTGATGTGAGTGGACCAATTCTTCATTTTGTTCTCTACTTAATCCCAGGGACACATTGCTCCTTATCATGTGTTGCAGAGTATACTCAAACATAAACTACCTCACCCATTATACCACTTTGGTTGATTTTTTTTATCAATATAAAAGATATAGGGACAATTGTGCAGCAACCTACAGGGACTGTTCAGCTATTCCCAGTAACTAAAACTGGATGCATCACTTGTACAGCTACTAGTAAACAATGCCCATTGTTGTTTTTTCAATATTAGGTGGTATTCTCTTATGATAACAGCTTATCCTCTTTATTACAAACAAAACTGATACAGATAGATGTAGCTTTCTTAAAAAACAGTCATTTTTATACAAATTTTCATAAACCCCCCCCCCATTTCCCAGAACTGCTTATTCCTCTATCCCCAGACCCTCTTGGTCCTATCCATGAAATCCAGAAGGACCATCTTGTTCTTCAACAATAAATCCAGCAAGTATCCCTTGATCATGTCCAGATGGCGGACCTTGTCCCTGATCTATAACATTTGCCCAGCTCTGGTCCATAATGACTGTATCTGATCCTCCTGCCAATCCATCACCTTCACCTATATTTGTATTAGTTGGATTATCTGCAAAAAAAGGAGATATGATTGTAGTGAATGGCCTGTGTGAGCATACATTGTCAGAGGATTGGGAAGAAATCTATTATATAAAACCTACATTACATTTATACATTTTTACCCAAATATTCTCTTAGCGCCAGAGAACCCCTCATCCCTCTATATCCCCAGACAGTCTTAGCCCTATCCGGGAAATCTGGAAGGCCCGTCTTGTTCTTCAAGAAAAAATTTGCCTTGGTCATGTCCAGTTATGTTGGAAGGGCTGTCTTTGTCCCTGACCTATAATTACGTTTGCCCTGCTCTAGTCCATAATAACTGTATCTGATCCTCCTCCCTATACATCCCTTTCATCAGTGTTTTTATCGATTGGATTATCTGCAAAAGAAGAAATGATTGTAGTGAATGGTCTATGTGAGCATACATTGTCAGAGGATTGGGAAGAAATCTATTATAGAAAACCTACTATGGCCATTACCTAGTGACACTTTGGACCTATACTCTGACTGACTAGTTTTCATTAACCTACATGGTGTAGCAAGGCCTTAACTAGGGTGGTGGGGCTGGTGCCTCTACACAGAGCGCAGTCTGTCCCTTGTGCGGAATCGGCTGCCCTCCACAATTTCTGTCAGGCCACTCACTGCGATGTATATACTAGCAGTGATGCACCCAGCTCCTGTATTTCACTGCAGTCCTGCCAGCTGCCTGTCTAAACGGTCAATTACTTTTTCCAGTGCCATGGTACATTCCGTTATGATTAATACCGAATGGCGCAACTGAAGTCGCATCATGTGGCGTGAAAAGCATGGTGCGCTACATGGCAAACGGAGCAACAAACTGGCTTTACCCATATGTACATGCTATTATCAGACACTGTGATATAATACAGAGAGGCTCTAATGTCATTGTATGGGATTCTCCATAGGCAGTGTTCTCTATGTACAGAAAAATTTCCCCCATAAATCACAATTATCTAAAATACTACTATTCTGATATTTGTGCACATACATGATTGTTACTGTATGAAGTAAAAGTTGGGGTACTGCACTGACAAATTGCCAAATATATCTGTTTTGTTTCATTATAATTTCTTAGTCTTAATCAGAGAATGAGTGTAACATAGAATATTTTTATTGCGAGACTCCTTTCTAGATCATCATCAGAAAATATATATTTATACGGAGGTGCTACTGGACCTTTTTTACAGCTATACCATTATTTAACAATTGAGAAGAAGAAGGTAAGAAAAAATGGTCTAGTGCACTAATCACAAACTCCAAAATGTGTTCTCATATCATACTGAGGAAAGGTCAATAATAAAATCTAACTTTTATTAATTATAGTTAATATTAATATGTACAGGAATAATGGCAAAAAATTAAAATCCGTATAGAACAGATGTGAAAGAAGAAAGATTGTGTAATTAAAAACTCTTCCTGCTACTGCCAGTCATTACATATAATAATGTGAAACAAGTAGGAATTTATTTATATTACCAATATTGTTATCCAGGAATATATGTTTATAATATCTCACCAGTATATTAAAGTGATTTTTTTCTGTGGATGTCTTTCTTTATTATATACATCACAAACATTTCTAACCGGTTTCGTTATTACTGCAAACTACGTCAAAAACACTAACTAGTTCCCTATTGCTGCAAAATGCTGCAATGTCAGAGTTCCTTCTGACTGTGGCATATGCCGTATTCAAATAACATGCTCGGATCTATTAGTTATTAATTATTGTTGATGGGATGCAGTGTCAGAATTCCTTCTGACTATGATATATGCTGTATTCAAATAACATGCTCGAATCTTAGTTATTATTTATTATTAATGGGCTTGTAATTAATAGAATCCTGAAATATCATCAAGACAGTGTGGAAAATGAATCTCCAATGATAAAGCCCAAAATTTCACACAGTCCCCACAGCTACATCAATATATATGCTGTACATCTATACACTCAAAGGCACCTTGCCTACAGCTACTGATTCCCCAGTAGAATGTATCCTCTAACAGGTAACAGAATTTTCCTGCAGTGTTATAATAATGATATTTTCAGATCTCACATGTATCATATATTAGTGGCAACATAAATTTCTGTGAGATGTAACATTATAGGTGAACTGCAATAAATGAAAGTGATCTGTGTATGACACAATCTTGAAATAACTATCACAGAAACGTATACGTGATGTAGTAATTCAAACACAGAAAATGTAACACTAGATAGTGTGGATTGAGCGTCTCTAATAGTATAATGGAGATTATAACACTAGCAGTATTAATAGGTTATAATGGCCCTCAAAGTACGTATAGTATCCAATATATAAGCTTTTAGGCATTAGTAAGGTTATAGGCATAAATAAGCTCATTTAATATCTGATTTTAGTTTTGATTTAGTCGCTGCCTTGCAGCAATGGACATAGTTAATCATAGTAAGTCTGCATATATTCAGCAGTAATCAGCAGCATTTAGGGAACACCCGTATCCAGTGTGTGTGTTTAGGCATGAGTGGATCCCTTTAATATCTTATTCCAACAGTAATTTAATAGTTGCATTATAGCAGTTTACATAATAAATCCTGATAAGACCGCATACATTTATCGGTGACCGGCAGCAATATAGGGAAAGCCAACGCGCGTTTCGCCTGTGGCTGCTTTATCAAGGCAGTGCCTATTATCAGACACTGTGATATAAGACAGAGACTCTAATGTCATTGTATGGGATTCCCCATAGGCAGTGTTCTCTATGTACAGAAAAATTTCCCCCTTAAATCTCAATTATCTAAAATATTACTATTCTGATATTTGTGTATATACATATGATTGTTACTGGCTTCTCCTATAAATAAAAAGCCAACTAGCATTTATAGACATTTTGAAATGTATTTTATTTCTAATAGTGGGAAGCAACTGATGGAATAGATGTATGCATACTTCAGCCATATTTGTCTGTGGGTGATGTGAGTGGACCAAGTGTTCATTTGTTCTCTACTTAATTCCAAGGACACATTGCTCCTTATGTGTTGCAGAGTATACTCAAACATAAACTACCTCATCCGTTATACAACTTTGGTTTATTTTTTTTATCAATATAAAAGATATAGGGACAATTGTGCAGCAACCTACAGGGACTGTTCAGCTATTCCCAGTAACTAAAACTGGATGTATCACTTGTACATCTACTAGTAAACAATGCCCATTGTTGTTTTTTCAATATTAGGTGGTAATCTCTTATGATAACAGCTTTTCCTCTTTATTTCAAGCAGAACCTGATACAGATAGATGTAGCTTTCTTAAAAAACAGTCATTTTTATACAAATTTCCTTAAACCCCCCCCATTCCCCAGAACTGCTTATTCCTCTATCCCCAGACCCTCTTGGTCCTATCCATGAAATCCAGAAGGACCATCTTGTTCTTCAACAATAAATCCAGCAAGTATCCCTTGATCATGTCGAGAGGGTGGACTTTGTCCCTGATCTATAACATTTGCCCAGCTCTGGTCCATAATGACTAGATCTGATCCTCCTGCTGATCTATCACCTTCACCTATGTTTGTATTAGTTGGATTATCTGCAAAAAAGGAACTATGACTGTAGTGAATGGCCTATGTGAACTTACATTATCAGAGGATTGGGAAGATATCTATTCTATAAAACCTACATTACATTTACACATTTTTACACAAATATTCTCTTAGCCCCAGAGAACCCCTCATCCCTTTATATCCCCAGACAGTCTTAGCCCTATCCAGAAAATAAGGAAGGCCCATCTTGTTCTTCAAGAAAAAAATTGCCTTGGTCATGTCCAGTTATGGTGGAAGGCAGGCTTTGTCCCTGACCTATAATTGTTTACCCTGCTCTGGTCCATAATGTATCTAATCCTTCTCCCGAACCAACCCCTTCATCAGTGTTTTTATCGATTGGATTATCTGCAAAAGAAGAAATGATTCATAGTGAATGGCCTATGTGAGCATACATTGCCAGAGGATTGGGAAGCAATCTTTTATATAAAACCTACAATGGGCATTACCCAGTGACGCTTTGGACCTGTACTCTGACTAGTTTTCATTTACCTACATGGTGTATCAGGGCCATAACTAGGGTGGTGGGGCTGGTGCCTCCGCACAGAGTGCAGTCTGCCACACACCGCAATTTCTATGGCAAGCCGCTTGTTGCTATGTATATACTAGCAGTGATACGCCTGGCTCCAGTCCTTCACTGCAGCCCTGTCCGCTGCCTGTCTAAGCTGTCAATGACAGCTAAGACCTTTTCTGGCTCTTGTACTCTGTGCTCTTTCTGTATGGATAGCCAGAGCCAAATTAAGGGAAGGGTGGGGCCACAGAGGATGAGGGGTTACAGCCATGTCAGGAAAGTCAGCTAAGGCAGACACGCTGATGACCTCTCTGACCAATCAGCAGAGCTTCCTGTACTGTCAGTCACCATCAAGCTGCAGCTCCATATGACATTGGAAGGGGAGGAGACTAGGGAGACTACTGTGCTCTGTTCAGTGTCGGAACTCCTTGAGACAATGGAGTCAGTTGCCGCCGGCGCCCAGCACTGAAGGGGGCATCTGGTTGAGCTGGCTCCATTGTCTCCAGGATCCCAACCATTCCACTTCCACTGCATCATCTACACGCTACATCTGTACCGCTAGGCTACCGCCGGCTTCGCTGTAAAAAAAAGAAAGCCAGAGAGAGGAGCCGCTGAGCTGAGTGCCAATCAGCATCAGTGGTGCTCCTCCACCGGCTCCACTACACACTGTGTGCTCTGTGGTCTCGGCGAGCCATGGAAATCACCACGTATCATGTGACCGCCCGTGACCTCACCCCGTGCCCCTTACTCTGAGGGTCCTCCCGACACTGCAGACCAGACCGTGGTGGAGAGTCGGAGACACTGGAGAGTGCGGCCGGGACCCGGTAGAGAGAGTATCTGTGTGGGCAGTGCAACGGGCTGTGGCACTGTGACTGGGGAGACAGGCAGTAAAAATCAAGTGTCTCGCAAGCTAAGCCTGATGAGGGGTAGGGTGGGGTGAGGTCGTTGCCTGGCATTGGACTCGGGGCGGGGGCGGGGGGGTGATATATTTATAAAACATATATTTTACCACTCTGCCCTGTTGGGGGGAAGGAGTATATTTAAAGATCATATATTTTATCACTCTGGCATGTTGAATTATTTAACATGACAGAGTGATAAAACATATGCTCTTTAAATATACTCCCCCTCCCCCTTACATGACATTGTGATAAGATATATACTCTTTAAATATAGCGCCCCCGCCAGCACCAACCCCGCCCCCGTAGCCCTCCAAATTCATGATGCATTTAAATTTAGATCAAGATTGTCTTTAAAATAAATCAGATACACCTCCACCAGTGCTACACATACACAAAATATATATATATATATATATATATTAGGGATGTGCAGGCTCGGTTCTACTCGGTTCCGTTCGGTTCTTTTTACCGGATCTTATTGGGTTTCAGCTGTCACGAGTTTTGGATAGCCAATAAGATTCGGTAAAAAGAACCGAACGGAACCGAGTAGAACCGAGCCTGCACATCCCTAATATATTAATATTAGCATATTAGCACTGGAGGTATATCTAATTTATCATAAGGATATTATTTGTCAAATAAAAGGTGGAAGCAGTGATTTTGAAAAAGTAAAGTGAGACATTTATAATCTTTCAGTGCTACATGTGTAATTGGGAAAATCTTGCATCATGTCATAGGGGCATTTAAAATCAGGTTTTAAACTTGTGGGGGGGGGGCACCAACATTTATCTTGCCTCCGGGCAACTGAGATGAAGTTACGCCACTGGCTCTGTTATCTACCACCCCCTGCTCTAGAAGCTTCTGCAGTATGGGAAAAATACCTAGCTCTGCTTCTTGCTTGAGTGGATACTGAGGTAGTTTGGGGGGCTGCTTGTGAGTTTTTAGGGAGATGCATACTGGTTCTACAGATTTTCAGTCCTATGTCTGTATTTTCTGTTGTCCACAATTGTTCAGGGATTTGTGACAGCCAGCTCGGTAGTATCTGTGAAACAGGCATGAGTCTACCTTTGTCGGGCTGCCATAAGGCATCCTGCGCCATGTCAGCGTTTTGTTCTGGCATGTGCAGGTAGACTCCGTCAGGTGTACAGCTGATTGAACATCTGAGCTTTGTTAACAGATCTCGACCCAGTAGGCTGACAGGTGAACTTGTGGATGACAGAAATAAATGTCTCCGTGAGGGGACCAAGTGTAACAGTTAATGGTTCAGAAATTGTAATTTCAACTGAATTGTTAGATACCACTACTGCTGTGACTGTCTTGTTAGTAACAGGAAAGTTTAGGATTCCTGCAAGTGCAGAGGAAGTGGCTCCTGTGTCAATTAGACAGGGAATTACTTTATCATTCACAATTAAACTTACCATTGGATCATCACTGTCTGCAGTCAATATTGGACACACGGAAGCCACAGTCTCCTGTCAATTATTATTTACTCTAGTCTGGTTAACATTCCTTTCAAATTGTCTTGGTTTGCCCTGTCTGGGAGGTCGCCTACAGTCATAGGACATATCTCCCATGTTCTGACAGTTGTAACATATATTACCTCTTTCTTGAAAGTCTATCTCCTCTCACTTGAAGTGTCAGTAGATAGAGAACACTTTTCCGTCAAACTTAATTTGACAGGTACCACACCCCCAGCCCCTCCCATTACTCCACCCCCTGTCACTCCCCCTTTTCTGCCCCCTTTTGATATCGCTTCATATAAAATGTATATGGCTTAATATAAATTTTATGTGGCGCGATATCTTTTTGATAGGGTTTGATAAATAAATCTAAATCAAATGTATATAAATGCGATAGGTCTTGATATAAAATGTGTTCAATGCTTAAACAGACAGTATTGTTGTTAAACTTCGTGATAGCTATAAATGTAAATACATCTTTATCTAACAGCCAGCCATGCCTAGGAACAAAAGAAACGGTGCGCCGCTAATCGGAAAAAGAGGATGAAAAAGGCGTATTACACGGTATTGAACCCCGGCAGTTATAGCGGCTTTGATAAGTATTATAAGGCCAATAAAGACGCATTTAAAAGAACGGAAATTAAAAAATGGATGTAAAAGCAAGACGCATATACGTTACATAAACTAGCTAGGAAATTCTATAAAAGGAACATGATCTGCGTATCCGATATAAATCAGCAATGGCAATGCGATTTGGTATCGCTGATAGACCTTGCGAAGTACAACGTTGGTTTTAAGTATATATTAACAGTTATCGATATATTCAGTAAGAGAGCCTGGGCCATAAGCCTAACATCTAAGAGCACAGCAACCATCGCTAGCGCTTTTGAAAAAATATTTCAGCAGGGCTAAGTGCCAAAGAAGCTGCAAACCGACCACGGTAAAGAGTTTCTAAACAAGATCCTAAAAAATCTGTTAGAAAAATACGATGTACATCATTTTACAGCCAACAACAACGTAAAGGCGGCGGTTATAGAAAGATTCAACAGGACTTTAAAAACACGGATGTGGCGCTATTTCACAGCGCAGAATACCTACAGATATATAGATGTTTTACAGGACTTCATGTACACCAATAATAACATGTATCATAGAATGATTAAGTGTACGCCATGTGATGTGAACGCCTCTAATGCTTTGAGCATTTTTAAGATGACATACGGCGAATACTTTAAAGCTAATAAAATAGTCTCGATTAGCCATAGGTGAACACGTACGTATCTCCAAATATAAGGATATATTTCAGAAAGGCTATGAACAGAATTTTTCTGAGGAAATATTCGTCATACAGGCTGTGAACACTAAAGGACTTAGGCCCTCATTCAGACCCACTCGCAAGCGGGCGCACGTACGTTAGGCGTACGTACAAAAATATTTAAATTCAATGGCTCGCTCGTATTTTCGTTCGCATCTAAAATTCCTCCCTAAACTCTGACGACCCCTCCTCTAACTAACGAGCGTACGAAATAGCGAGCGGGCATCCCCGAAATGGCTTGAAAGGAACGCACGCACACGTATAAACAGGAAGTGGCCTTGTCAGATGTCGATTACCTGCTCCTTTATTCTGCCTACCTCCATCAATCGTATCATGCCAATCAATGTATCAATTAGCTTAATTGTTTGTTTTTTTTCAACACAATGCAAGAAACTTTACTCTTGTCCGTGTTTGTGTTTACCCGCAGAATACATACGGATGAAACATTCGCTTTTATTGTTCAAAAAACATGTGAACCACAATTAAACAATTGTACTATTGCTGTGGATCCCCGCATATTTCCCTGGGTTCATTTCTTTATTTAAATTTGCTTACGCATGTCACTGCATCAAGCCTATCCTAACTCTCCAGAGATTTCTGGCCCTGTCGAACACATGACTCATACACTAACCAATAAAATTGCTCCTGTTAATTTCCAAAATACATTAGCCAATCAGAAAATTTTTACACACTTTATCAAAAATGATTTTTAAGAAAAACACCATTGCCATCATGAGAGCCTCCGCATTCACCAGGCGTGAGCTGCTGGTGCTTACGGAGGTCATGGATCGCCGGATCACCAGCCAGCCTCAACCCATGACCAACCGGCAGAAGCGCTCCGCGTATGCGGAGGTACGGTCCCGCCTGCGGTCCTTCGGCTCACGCCGCAACATCGGGCAGCTGGAGCGCAGGTGGTCCGACCTGCAACGGCGAACGCCCCGCTTGCTGGCATGCTTTCGCATGCAGATCCTGGCAAGTAAGTGTTATGTATTGTGGTTTTAATGTTTGTGTTTGTGGGGCAAACTGCGTGTGCATGTTTTCCTGTCTGTTCTATTTATTATTTGTACTCATATCTGTGTGTGCATGTTTTCCTGTCTGTTCTATTTATTATTTGTACTCATATCTGCGTGTGCATGTTTTCCTGTCTGTTCTATTTATTATTTGTACTCATATCTGCGTCTGCATGTTTTCCTGTCTGTTCTATTTATTATTTGTACTCATATCTGCGTCTGCATGTTTTCCTGTCTGTTCTATTTATTATTTGTACTCATATCTGCGTCTGCATGTTTTCCTGTCTGTTCTATTTATTATTTGTACTCATATCTGCGTCTGCATGTTTCCCCTCTTTTTCTGATTTTTTAATTCTACTGCTATTTTTTTTGGTTTTATTTTTTATTATTTTTTTTTATTTTGTTTGGTTGCCCGGATTTGTCCATAAACTAAACGCAATTTCTTTGACATATTTTAGGGGGACAGCCAAGACTCCGCCATCAACGTCCGTCCAGACGGCGTTCCCGCCCACTCTCCCCAACCCCCAGCCAACACTCCACCCCAAATCTTTCCCCTATTCCCCACTCCTCCCCATCCTTCCCAGACCCTCTCCCGGAAATGTCGGGCCTCCTTCCCCTCCGTCCCACTTCCCCCTCTCCTCCACCCACCCCTCTTCCAATTACCCCCTCCCCGGAGTCCAGCATAACTCCGCCCCATTCTTTGGGGAATGACGGATCCTCCGAGGAGGATCATGGAGGTTTGGCCGGAGCTCCCGATTTGTCTCCCGGTATGTTTTTTTAATTTTTTTTTTAAAGCACAAACTGTTTGTATGTAATCATGTGTCGTGCCTTTCTTCGTGTTTTTGTGGCTTGACTTTTGTTGATTGTGAAGGTTTGCCTTTACCTCTTCCTGGTGATTTAAGCATACACATATCATACCTGTGGGAATTTGTACCTAGGCCTTGTATTTTTGCCAGCCCACCCTTTTTATTTCTGTTTTTGGGTTTAGGAGTGATTTGGTTTTTTTTTTTATGTTTTTCTGTGGATTCCCTATTGTTGTATTAACCCACACACTTTTCTCACCCACAGAGGAACAGAGGCGTCGGCAAGAGGTGGCGGATGTTGTGGGGCAGATGCGCCACCATGTAATCGGCCTTCTGGTGGCCCTCGACCGGCTGTCTGGCCTCCTTCGGCATTAGATTTTTTTTTTTGTTCTATTTTCCAAATAAATTTATTAAGACAAATATACGTTGTGGCTCATTTTTAAAAACCAAAACCAAGATAGTTTAGCCTGACATAAGTTCCTGCAAGGATTTCCCTTTTTTAAAAGTTAGATTGTGTTTTGTCTTTGTATGTCAAACAGACACCAGAAACACATAACAGTAACAATGTCATTTCCCTTTTTGGGTGTAGTGTCAATTACAGATTTCTACATTTTCCAGGTTCCTACTTGGTGCGCAAGCTGCTTAGGCCAATCTTACAAATCCCAAGGTTGGGCCAGGCTTCCTTTTGGTGTGGATTGGGAAGCTGAAAACATATTTCAGTTTTGCTCAACTGGCGTCAGTACTGGTTTACCCCTTAGTCAAATGTAACTTGTGTTAACCTGGTTACACTTGCTGTTAACGTCCCAAAAAAGGAAGACCATTTCACTCTTCAAACATTTATTCACAACATAACAGAGAAAACAAAGTGGTCACTCCCAAAAAAAATACACAGTGATAAATTCAAATACAACACATACCAAGAAATAATTAAATAAAAACACAAAATCAAGAACTGGTTGACGAAGGACCATGCCAACATGATTCCACAAACATGGCGTTGCGATATGGGTTCAAGAATATATGCCCAAAAGGACCAGATCCAGGTTTGGTAAGGGTAGCAGGAAGTAGTGAGCGTTGGAGTGCCAAAGATTATGTGAACAAACAGAAGATGGTGAGAAAATTCAAAATAAATTAGATGTTCGCCAAAAAACACAAACACATTAGGTATAAACACTGGAGTTTTGTTCAAACTTACCTAAAAAATCTGGCCACCACATCATCGCGTATGGCCCCCCCACATACTGACCTTCGACCAACCTCGGGGGGGCCATCCTCAGGTAAGGCATCCTCTGGCTGCATTGGGACACCACTCCTTATGGCAATGTTGTGAAATATCCCACACAGGACCACAATTTTCGACACCATATCCGGCACATACATGAGCTCGCCACCAGAGCGGTGGAGGCATCTGAATCGGCCTTTTAAAAGGCCGATACAGCGCTCCACCACTTGCCTGGTGGCTGTAAGTGCGGAATTATACGCACTTTGTGGCCCTGGTGTGGGAGCCAAATAAGGAGTGAGCAGCCAGGACATGCAAGGGTATCCACTGTCTCCTGTGAACAAAAATAGACCACATCAGGAACACTGTGTATCAAGCTTAACATTGTTATGTACTAAAGGTCTCCACTTACCCAGAAGCCACGCATCACCAGCTTGTAGGTTGGTTAATTTCTGCCATATCCCTGATTGCCGGATGACGAAGGAGTCATGAGCACTTCCGGGTAATTTAGCATTCAGGGACAGGATCTGGAGGGAGGCATCACATACCACCATTACATTCAGGGAGTGATAGTGTTTCCTGTTTCTAAATATTGCCTCCAGCCGTGCTGGAGGCTGAAGTGGTATGTGAGTACCATCCACAACCCCTATGATGTGTGGGAAGCCAGCTATTTGGTAAAAATTGGCCTTGGCCACACTAAGGGCACCCATATCCAAAGGCATTTTAATAAAATGATGGAGGTGCTTGAAAAGTGCCTCCATCACTGCCCTCAGGATCCTGGAAAAGGAGGATTGGGAGATGCCCGCCACTATTCCCACCGTTGTTTGAAATGATCCTGAGGCACAGAAATGTAACACCGCCATAAATTGCGTCAGTGGTGGTATTGCTGTTGGACTGTCAATTTGCCGCTCAAGATCACTTTCTATTAATGAGAGAGTGTCTATGATGATTTTGGGAGGTAGACGGTAGCGTCTTAAAACCTCTTCATCGGGCATTCCAAAAAGGGTGACACGTGTTCGAAATATCTGGGGCCTTGCATGCCTACGATGCCTACACCTGGGACGAGTTTGAGGTTGGTCGTCTTCCGGGAGCAGGGCCAGAACAATTCGCCCCAGATCTACCTGAAATTCAAAGTTTACAATGTAAGGCTTTTGACCCACCCCAAAAGTAAGAAAAAACAACTTAGCTTTCTGATACCATCCATAGCTGCTTACATGCCGGGGTATTGTCATGATACGTATAAACTGTAAAAAAGCCAACAATGAGACTTCAAAAATTTCGAGGGTGTTTTTTTTGTTTAAAAATTGTTGCAAGCCAACACAGAAAATAGCGGAAAAACACATTTGGCCATCGATGAAAACGACATTGCACACCGTACGTCAAATAGGGTTCAAATGGACCCAAAAAATGGAAAAGGGAAAAGCAAAACTGGATTATATGATGAATAAGCCGTCAAAAATGCGGTAAATAATTCGCAAATGCAAGTCGCTACACCAACAGTCAAAAATGCGGTAATTAATTCGCAAATGCAAGTCGCTACACCAACAGTCAAAAATGCGGTAATTAATTCGCAAATGCAAGTCGCTACACCAACAGTCAAAAATGCGGTAATTAATTCGCAAATGCAAGACAAAAAATGGACTTACCCAACTCGAATATATAAGATTTCTACAAAAAACTTCTTTGGGTCCGAAAACAAAAAAAAACTAAAAAAGATGAAATGAGTGTTAAACAAATTAACGAACCACAAAACAGAAGAATACACCAATTGGCCACAAATTTGAATGCACAAAACTTACCAAATCAGGAAAGGATGTTGAAAAAATGAAAAAAATGCGAACGGAAAAACCAAAGAAATGTAGCAAAAACAAACAAAAAAACAACTCTGCCAAATCCTCCAAACGCAAACAACCAAATCCAAACCACTTAACCGACAACACTCCAACAACCCCACCTCGAATCCACACACACCAAGCCATAAATAGTGTTTATTTTCCCGCACAAATTAAGGATGAATCATAGGGACGCACAATCAATGATGCGGCCGCAAACTAAGGTCGCATGTATAAATACGTCACGAAATCACATAGAATTTCTGGATGATTTCATGCTGGAAGCAGAGACATGGCTTCAAACCAGGGAAACAATGGTCAAAATTGCGGCGGTAAGGCCTTCATGCATTTTGTGTCAATGATTCTTTTAAAACATAATATTGTGCAAGTTGTGAAGTGGCTAAATCTGCATATTTACCCAAATAGGTGAGGAGGATGACATGGAAGAGACTGCTGGCCCCAGTCAACCCGCCAAAGCTGCCAAAAAAAAAAGGCAGCCACATTTCACAAGCAAGGAGATGGAGGTTTTGATCCAGAAGTGCGTTGACATCCTGCCCCAGGCAGCCAGGAATATGAGCCAAAGCCAGAAGTGGAGAATGTGGGAGGAGGTCGCCGTTGCTGTCAATAGGGTGGGTGATTATGTCCGTCTAGCCCGGGATGTCAAACGGCGGTAAGTAAACACTTTCCCATCCTATAAACAAACCCCATTGTAAAAAAAAGGATAATGGTTCCAAATTCATTCCACAGATGGGCAGACTTCAAATATCGTCTCAAGCAAAAACTTGCCGACAGGGCTAGGCATGCAAGGGGGACAGGTGGGGGTCCCACCCCTGTGTCATTGGAGTTGACAGACTTAGAAGAGATGGCACAGGGGTGTGTGCAGGCTGTGGAGGTGTTTGGCGTGTCCAACATGGATACGGACATGCCAGACTTTGCGGCTCCTCATGTTGGCCAAGGTAAGTCTTGTGATGTCACCAACTCAGAAATGCTATTGTGCCAATATGTAGATTCTAATGTGAGTCTTTTCTCCAATTTCCTAACAGAGACAGAGGCGGATGAGTCTGCTCCAGAGGGGAGCCTTGGCCGCAGAATTTCTGCTGGCTCTGCAGGGGAGGAACCAGTACATCCGGCTGAGGACCCTGCAGAAGCCAGTCCAGGGCGTGCCCCCTCGCAGGCAGTGGGCCTCCTCACAGAACTCAATTTTAAATCGGATTGCCATACGGAGATTCTGCAGAGGATGGACGCCAGTCTGATACGGGTGGCTGAGGCCCTGGAGCAAAATGCTGCGGCCAACGTGACCATTGGTCAGGCCCTGGCGGAAAATACCAGGGCCAACATCCGCATCGCCGATGCCCTGGAGCAGCTCGTTCGCCAGCACATGGTGGAGCCAACCTCCCTTCCTGCCGGAACATCCGGATCCTCCACCTCTGGCACAACATCAGCCAATCCTCCAAATGTGCCTAGCCCTGTGCCTAGTCCAGAGGCCACAACATCTGCCTCTGGACAGGCCAGCCCGATGGCATCCCGGACCCGGTCTGGCGCCCACCCTCACCCAGCCAAACGGGCGAGAAAACGGTGACAGCAATGGCGACTTTTCCCACACTCCTTCTGTGCTTGGCTCATATTCCTTTCTGGTCAAAACTTCCCTCTCCTTTCTTGTGAAATGTTTTTAAATTTTGTATTTACGCTTATGTTAGTAGTTATGTTATATTTTTTTTTGGATCAAATATCTTGGCCACAAAAAAAGGCAATACAATATTAGGCCAATTTGTTTGTGTGTAAACAATAAATTAAAAACAAAACACTGAGATTGTATTGTGACATTATTGTACAAATGGGTTACATTTAATCCTGGCCTTAAACGCAAAAACTGACCCTCTTTAAAAAAAAAAAAGGCCTCTTTAAGGAACGTTTAAAAAATCACATAGCGATGCAAATTCCACAGTAAACCAAAAAAAAGGGGAGCTAATTAAAAGATGATGACATTATTGTTACAATAGGCCATAACCACCAAATTGTGGCCAAAATAAAACCCCAAAAATGTACGCTAATTGATTGTGTAATCATGACATTAGCAGCTCTGATTTCCACCTGCGTACGCTTTTGTGCTATCCCAATAAACTGCTTTCCAAACACATACCAAGCCGGATTTCAATCCAACACTAATTACTTTACTGACCAGCCGCGATTAATCGCTGCACCATCGTGGAGTCCCGGGACGGAGGAGAAGGCCATCGCCAATGTGGTCGAGTAATCCTGACCCTAAGCTGTGCGAGCATTTTGAAGGGAAAGCAGATGTTTCAGTGACGTATGAGACGGTCCGAACACATTTGACGTTCGCATCTGCTAATGTATGTACGCCCCAAAAACGCCTCGCCACGCCTGCGTTTTTTCATCTCCACCCCCGTCAACACCCAAAAACGCCCTGTTCTGTCAATCACATTTGACATGTCACTTCCTGTACGCTATTTTAGGAACGAGAGAAAAAAAGCTCGCAATCTGCCGTACGCACATGCGCAGTGTAACACCGACGCATGCGCGGTTAGTCAACATCGGAACGCAACGAGCGTACTGTTAACGTGCGGCTCTGAATGAGGGCCTTAGGCCGCTTTATACGTTGGCGTATCTGTATGGCGAAGTTATAACTGGCAGATTTTACCCCGAAGAACTTCAAAGCATTCCCAAAAACTATAACAGAACTTACAAGGTGAAAAAGATTTTAAAGGATAAGACTGTCGGCGGACGGAAATACGCGTTGGTCAAGTGGGGCAGTTACCCCGCAAAATTTAACAGCTGGGTCGCAGGGTCTGAGATAAAAGATGACAAGTCGTTCTACATAACATTGCCCAGTAATGCGTCGGCGGACACATTCCCGCAAAATCAGATTTCTAACTATACAACAAAATTTGCAAAACCGATGCACTTAATCGGTGAATGGGAAGTTGCTCTTACAGAAATACAATACCCGCACATGTGGAATACAATCGATATACGCGATTGTGTGTTGAAAATAACCAGGTGGGATGGACTGAACACGGATGTCACAAGGGTGTGCATTAAACCCGGTTTTTATGAAACAATCGAGGCGCTGGTCGAAGCATTCAATGCTGAAATTGAGCATCATAAGCTGGATGGAGGATTAAAATTATGGTACGATCACCTCGAACGCGCCGTATCCTTCGACAATAAGCCGATGTACCAGATCACAGCCGGTGTTAAGCTGACAAGAATACTGGGTTTACAACATAAAATAGGTTTTTAAAGCCATGCGCCGACATCAACGGGGGGCAATATACGTTGTACGTGTACACAGACATTATCGAACACCAGAGGGTCAGTGATAGTTATGTACCATTGCTACGGACTGTTGAAATTAAGGGGCGTAACAACGAAATGGTCACAATTCGATACGAGAAGCCAAATTACGTACCTTTGTGCAAAGCGCATTTTGACACGATTACCGTAGAGATAAAGAACGACCAGAATGAGAACATAGCATTCAAGTTTGGGAAAGCGATCGTAAAACTACACTTTAGACGTCGCAAAAACGATTTTTATTAACCGGGCAGAATGGTCGCTGTTAAAAATTATGGCGATCCGGTGCTGTATGCGCAATACTATAAAGCGCAAGCCGGTAACGGATTACCCGGTTTTCATGGCAGCGCTTACATGTACGGATGCAGTTGAGGTGGTATTTTTCAAAGCCTTTTCAGAAAAGCGTTGCCTCTTTTCTGGAGAGGTCTATAGTTAGCTAAACCGCACGTGAAGACCGCGGCGCGCAATATCGCAAAAGACATTATTGGACACGCCACAACGGCGGTGGTGAATAAAATACATGAGGCAAACAAATCCAAACAAGATGGTTCAGGAGTAATATATACAAGAAAAGGCGTGTCTAAAAGAAAACGGAAGCGCACAATAGTGTTTCCGCCTTGGGGCATCCCTTTTTCAAATAAAAGCAGGAGACGCCGCAGCTTAAAGAAGGAGAGAACCGAAGCGCGGTGCTGGTGATATTTTTTAAACATGTCTTTCTTACACACCGAGTCTGTAGAATGTGCAAAATCAGAGCTGGATCTTTTTGACGTGCCCCCGACACAAACTAGCATAGAGAAAAGTCTATACATCGAAGTTCAGCCTTTAGCGGCGTTATCCGACACAGCGCCGCTTGAATTTTATATAGCGGCCAGCGGTGAACACTACTATGATCTGAACAACACCCTGCTGTATGTGACTTGCAAGATCGTACGAACTGATAACACGGCGATAGCCCAAGGGGCCCGGGTCACCCTTATTAATTACCCCATAGCGACATTATTCAGCCAAGTGGATGTTATTTTGGGTGACAGACCCATATCACAATCCAACAATCTTTACGCTTACAGCACGTACATTGAGACTATATTGAATTATAGCTCCGACGCTTTGTCAACAAAGCACACCACAGGATTATTTTATAAAGATATGGCTGGAGAACATAACAGGGTTCTGGACGTCCCTAACACTGGTTTCAGAAAACGAGCAGGAGCGACCGCGCAGAGTCGCACGGTTGAATTGCTAGGGCCGCTTCACTGCGACCTTTTCCACCAGCATAAACTAATTTTAAACGCCGTTGACCTGAAGATTAAACTCACCAGAAACAAAGACTCATTCTGCTTAATGTCTGCTGAAGCAGATGCCTTTAAAATAGATTGTCGCAGCGTCCCTTTTTGTGAAAAGAGTGCAGGTCTCACCGGCCGTACGCATTGGGCACGCGCAGGTGCTGCTAAGCGGCAACGCGAAATACACGATTGACCGCGTCGGAATGAAAATCTACAGCGTACCCGCAGGCAGTAGTGTTTAATCTCGAAAATCTATTTTTAGGTCAAGTGCCGAAAACGGTCATAGTCTGGTTTGTGGACAACAAAGCATTTTCAGGAGCCCTTGATCGGAACCCCCTTTATTTTGAACATAAAAATGTGAACTTTGCATCCCTTTATCTGGATGGAATGCCGCACCCGGCAAAACAATTTCAACCAGAGTTTGAACATGGTAATGTTGTAAGAGAGTATATGTGGCTCATACAGATCACAAATAAGCAGAAATCTAACGCCAGAATACTGGTCGACCGCGAAGAGTACCTCAACGGCTACATGCTATTTGCTTTTGATCTATCGCTGGAGCAGGAGTGCGGAGAGCACCTTTACCTGATGAGGACGGGCAATCTACCCGCCGAATTCCGCTTCGCGGAAGCTTTGGATCGTACAGTCAACGTGATCATTTATGCTTTTTGATAATATCATTGAGATTAATCAAAGGCGTGATGTGCTGTATGATTACCTATAAGTGAAAGAAACTATTTCAATATTTTATCGAATCTTTTAACGATTATCATTACGTGATAAAAAGACAAAAAAAAAAAAACACAAAAAAAAGAGAAAATGAACACGCTACAGATAAATTGTTTTCTCTACACGGAAACAAGCACGCGCCGTTATTTTAAAGGAACATACGCGTGCGATATGTTGCCTACCGATAAACTGGCCCATTACCCCTGCGTGTTTGTAATTAACACGCATTGTAGCAGCCAGCCCGGCGAACACTGGTTGGCCGTTTATTTTAATGAAGCGGGGATTTGTTATTTTTTTGATTCTTACGGACTCGCGCCGGACAACGTTATTTTCCCAAAGAATATCATAGTTTTTACATTTTAATTCAAAAAGCATTTGTCACCAAAACCGCCGGTTGCAAGGCTTTTCAAGCGCTGTATGCGGTCAATATTGTATTTACTTTATATTTTTAATGTGTAAAAACTACAAATATGAGGTAATTCTGTCCCGATTTCGTAATGATACAAAGTGTAATGACCGTGTAGTTTGCATTGTTTGTAAGGCGGCTACCGAAAAGGCAATGTTTGTGCCGCTATATGGATAAATGTATACAGAAATGTGTAACTTGTAATCAACCCTGCGTTTGAAACATTTTAGGTACAATGCTTCATAACTATAATAAACAAGTTTTAAACATTATGTTGTTGCGTGTTTCTTCCATAAACACAAATTAGAAACAAAGTACAAAACAAACCGTTTTAAATCATAAACATATATTTTATTGTAACATAAAAAGTATATTTACAGATACAGCGCTGTTGCAATATCATAACAATTGTAATCAGAAAGGTATTTGAAGCATTTTATGTACAATGATACACCGCTATAATAAAGAAACAGTTTTAAACTTCATTACAATACATATGCTTAAAAACAATACAAATAGGTTATAGACTCAGCCACGGGGCATCTTTAATCACTTCTAAAGATCTTTTTCTAGGCATTAAGTAACCGTGTGTCCGTTGTTAATCCGGGGGTGCTTAAAACATTTAAGCGTCCTTTCTTATGCGTTTGTAGATATGGTGGGGTTGATAAATACCCAACACCAGCGGTATATGTTTCTGCCTTTAAACTGTCTAGGTGCAGCCTATTGGATGCGTTGCCAACCACTGTGGACGGTATATTTAATTCTGCCATGGCTTGCATAATCTCGGCCCAACCATTCGGCATTTTACGGCTCGACATGCTGTGACTTTGCTTGTCGCTTCTTATTAAATCCAGCATGTTGGAGCCCTGTACAGCGTTAGCTTTATATAGAAACTCTCCTTTAGCATTCCAGTTTGTGATGTGTTTAGACCCGGTCATTTTATTTAAAAGTATCTCGCTGTTTTTCCTATAGCGGTCATTAACACCATCCAAAACTTCTTGATAAACAGCGTCAGAACCGTCTGACTGTCCAGTGTTAGCTGTTTGAGGAACAGTTGGCGTTTCGGGCGTTGAGAGTTAAAGTTGACATCTCTCTATCAGACTGCTTACTCAACACCAGATATTTCTGCAACGCGGCTGTGTAATGCTTAGCCTTATCATACTCTGATAAATCATTACTCTGTAGTATGTTTATGATCTCTGCATCTAGGCCTTGCGCAGATGTTTTACGTATATCATCGTTACCCGGTTTGTTGCGCAAGCGCTCTATCTGCTGCTGAGGCACCAGATACATTTTCTCAGCGTATTCCATCAACGATTAGTCAGCAGTCCCGTTATTAACGGTATAGCAAAGCCAAGCAACGAGCCAATAAATCCGCCGGACTGTTTCACCAAACGCTTCTTTTTACCAATGTGCATTTCTTATTACATAGTGTTTTTATAAGGTTGCGCTTCTTTTTAAGGTAATTCAACTGTCGTTGTGACAATGGTATTTTACCTTTTAGCGTGTTGAGCGCAATCTCACAAATGGCCGTCACCAAATCGTTTGAAGCCGTGGATAAAATAGCGTTTCTTTGAGTCGGTGGCGCCTTTAACGCTTTTAAAAGCGCCCAATTACGACATAAGCGCACGAACATGCTCGCTGATTGTGTCGCTATGGCAAATGACTAAAAGTTGAAGAATTACAGCTTTTTAGAAGTATGCTTTTTAAAGACGTACGCTACCGGTGTATCCGGCAGGAATAACCCGCTTCGTAAACGGTACTCATCAGGCGGGTTGTTTCTTAAATCAACCAGTAAACACCCATAAGGAGCTCTAGTTGCATCTTCAAAAGCCTCTAAAAAGAACATCGATTTACCGGGGTACATCTGCCTAGCCAGCGTTGTCACTTGCAATTTATCCCTAGGATTTTTAAAAAGAACCATATATTTTGTATTTAACTGTATAGTTCTGCTCTTTTTACCCTGGCAAAACACATTTTGCACAAGGTACATGATACTGAGATTTGTATGGTGTACATACTTTGTGAAAGCTTTCTCAATCTCCGAATTATTACTAGCCGACTCCATCAAATCATCAACCACTACTAAATTAATCTTATCGGGCGGGAAAAGTTGGTCGTCGTTAAAAGTCTCAGGTAGCCCCTCTATAAAACGCATACCCTGGTAATCCCACAGAAGATGATCGTACATTGACTGCCACAAGCGTAAAACCAAACAATATTATCGGGAACGTGTGAGAGGTGCGTAGCGGAATTATGCAGCAGCATTTTCACAAAATAACTTTTACCCGAGTTGGAGGGTCCTGCTAAAATACATGAAAAGGGGTGTTGCAGCCTGATATCCATCTTAAAACCCAAACGGTAGCGTTGTGAAGTTATCTGTAAGCTTCCGTTTAGTGTAAACGCACTTTTACGTTTTCTGCAGCACTCGCGTTTCAATCTGCCAATACCTTTTAAAACTCACTATACCGGGCTGGCGAATCACAATTTTTTTCTGGTCGTCACCTTCGGGGTTTAAAGGATAATCTAAGACCAGCTCTTTCAGGCTGTCAAAGTTGACATGTTGTGCATTATCAACATTAAGCGTGATTCCTTTAACTTTTAAACTAGTCTTTCTGTTATTTAAATGATATCCGTATGACTTGGGTCCCGCTGAGACAAACTCTGTTATATGCGCACCAGCTGGGATTTCGCTAGTCAGTTCACCTAGATAATCACCCAATGGCGGATTCCAATCACCGGGCCTGCTGACAAAAATGACAGTGTGTATCGTGGTAAAGACAGTGATCTTGCAACCTATCCAGCAGTTTGTACAGTTCGATACGGGCATACGCTGTTGTTATTGCGGCTATAAAAATATTACAAATACGCAAGCTGGTGTAATGATCTTTGGCGTATTTCCAATTCACCATCACCGCATCGTTATCTATGAAGTCTAAAGAAGATACCTCCATAGTGGGGCAAAAACGCGTATTCAAAAAGTTTGTCGGGGTCTGAGACAATAGCGGTGTTGCAAAAGTTACACCTTTGCCCAAACTTACCCCACAATGAGTTCAAAAAGAGCTTAGACAGCTGACGCTTGGCCGGATTAATATGAATATGATCTGGCCGTAAAGACACCCCTTCATTTTTTTGACAGGCATCTATATACGCTTGGCGTTTCTCAGTCTGTACACCATTCGGGATAACCGGACGCCTCTTGTTTGTCCCTGAGATGTAATTTAATGTACCCTGAAAACAAATCATCGGATTGGTTATCAAAGTGCCACACCTCATAGATTTTACACACTTTGTAACCCTTGTCAATGGCTAAATTTAACTCTACGGTACACCACGTACCGACGAGGGCTCGTTCCTCATCATTATGTTCACACAACTCTGCATGCCCAGACTCGCAGCATGTTCGACATATGGGAAACATTAGTTTACCGAGCATTTTAACAGGTAGAACCGGAAAGAAAAGCCCACGCAGAGGGTACACTTTTACTTTGGCGATGCCAAAATATGTTGTGATATCGCCAAAATCTTTATAAATGATCCTGGGATGTTTTATAGGATATGATTTGGTTTTGTTGACAAATGGGTACCGACTGGTAAAATCATAGTAGTGTATGCGCTCGTCCTGTTGCGTTTGGTGATACAGCTTTATGGCGTTTGTACGTCCGCCATAAAGCGCAGTGTGTGGGTCCAAGGGTTCAGGCAATTCCCTGTCCTTAAGAAATGCCTGTAGACACGCATCCTCTTGTAACATTTTTTTCCACTCGCACTCCCAAATAACACGCACGTGAAACCCACACAGTTTAAGAAGAGCATTCTCACCTGCGTCTTGTGACTCAACTGACCGTAGGTCGTTTGAGTTACTTTGTTTTCATCATCTGGGTTGTAACAAGCGCTACATCCGTGATAAAAACAACCTTGGAACTCGAACGCCGTTTGTACACCATTGATAATGGCGTATTCTTCCAGGTAGTATCTACCGACTTTCTTCTCTCCCCATTTTAACATGTGTCTTATGTCTATGCCCTCTGTATGCGCTATGTACATTAACCACTGTATGGCTGGCTGGTGTTGAGTAGCGCTTCTGAGTCTTATGATAGTTATCGCCTGGTACAAGCGCCAGCGTGTTTTCCTTTAAAAATTTACATCGGTACATCATGGCCATACATACCGACGCTAATGTGGTAAGCTGAAACGGGTCAACATGCCTCTTAACAATGACTGGACCCTTTTTCTTATATACAATTATTTATACTGATGTCATTGCTAAAACGGCGTCTTGGAAGGTCTTACAAGCCCTCTGTAGTATTACCACATCCTGCTTGCAATAGTGTTTAAGTTCAGCCTGGAAGTTAAATGGCATATGCTTGTATTTCTCATACCACTCTTTGAATTCAGCTAACTCTGATTCCATCATATATTGTATGCCGAAATGCTGAATATCCGGCATGACACCTATATAATTTTGGTTAGCGGCGGTGTTAAAAAAAAAATGCGGGAAATGGCCTTTTGAGCCCTCAAATCCCATCACTTTTGGTAATCGACTGAGGTGCATGGGCAAAAAATTTAAAGAGTCGATAAATCTTATCATTAAATCAAGAACCTTAATGCACATCAGTTTACCACCTTGCGCCAGCACATCGATTTTAAATTTCTCCTTAATCAGTTGGCGCATTACAAAGTACCCATCATAACGACTGGCATTATGGGCTATGAATGTGTACCCCTCAAATTTTGGTCTCATGAACGTTTTTACAAAGTCTTCAATACAAGCAATGCCCTGAAATGCCCAGGAGATTGTTCATCCGCTGTTGTTTGAATCACCAGGACTGTTCACCCCCTAGTGCTAATGCATAACAGTAATTTGGTATGTGTACACCCGTCTCCTGCATACATTCAAAATCATAAAAAATGTATTTTTTTGTAGGATCCACAGGCTTAATGTTTTGGATATAACACAAATGATCCGCAAAACTGCCAACGCACACCTTGCAAACGGGACATGTCATTCCCCGACACTTGTGACCGGGGGTGGTGTACAAGCCGCAGCAGTCGCAATACAATTTTTCAAGACACGGTGTTTTGGAAGACAACGCTAGAGCCTTGTGCTCTTCAAAGCAATCGGTTGACCTGCAAAACACCCTACACACAGGGCATCTTAGCGCCGCTTTTCCTGTATCAACACACTCCTGTCTGAGACAGGCCTTACAAAAGAAGAGGCAGTCATGATTATTTTTGTGGTGGTACGCTGTGTTACAAAACTTGCAGAAGAATCGGGCACCCACAAACGCTTTTATGTCTAATATACCGTAGTAATGGTCATCGTGCCATAAGATAAACAGTATGTTGTCTTTGTATTGACTGTCTGTACAATAAAAATGCCAGTCTGTACTGTAGTACAGCACCTTAATCATAGCTTTTAAGTGATTTTCAAAACAAGCAATGTCACTAAAGCTGATCGGCTTATCAAGGGGCAGATTCAAAGCTTTATGAAGCTCAAGAGCACGCTTGTGTATAACGATATCCGTGACATTTTCATTGTCCAGAAGTTTGCAGAGACTAGCCGCCAGACACAAATTGTTACCGCTGTTATTGAAATCGTATAACAAATGCCTGCATTTCTCAATAATAAGACTGTGTGGTATTCTCCGCAGATGTCGGCCCGTCAGGGCACCGCCTACGCAATTCTTGAAAACAGAGATCACAAATTTCAACTCTGTATCAATTAAAACCTCAGAATTACTTTGCAGCGTGTTTGTTATCTGATTAAAAAAACTGACGGCATCTAATGTATCGTGCGGCCTGCGATGTGAATAAATTGCATTGTGTAAAGTACTGCCCTCCAACCTTAACTGCACATGGTCATTAAGGTCGACATTAACCATGTAGCTGTCGAGCAAAGTCTGTATTGCGTCGTGTATTGCCCTCATAGCATCTACAAACGATGTAACCCTATCCAAATTGACAAACCGGAAATGGTGGTGGATTTCAGACGCCCTGGAATTGGGGTGGTTTCACTCGTATCTGTCGATGGATTCTAATAACACAGGGTGCGTCTCCTCATTATTACCGGGAGATTCCGGACCGACAAGTACGGGTGATGCTACGGCATGATCCATCTGTGATGATCGTCTATCTACGCGGTGCGACGCTGCGTTGTCTTTCTGGCCACTAAATCTAAACATGCCATGCCGTCCTAGTCTAAGCTGTTTCTGTCTTGCGTTTATTAAAGTCTGAATAGCGTGCTTTACTTTTAAACGTCTGTATGTATTTTTACAGCGCTGCGCTCTACGCACTGCATGGCGGTTCAATCCACGACCCGTCATAAATAGTCATTTCTTTTTATTACCTAATGCATGGGCCTGTATGAATGCATTAGTTTCACTACCTAATCTATCCTGTTCTGTTACACCATCCATATAATGGTTAATAAATTCAAAAAGCACGCGCTGGTCATGTTGTTCGCTGTGCATTATTTCAGCATGTCGCATTAACAACCCCTCTGCTATGTGTTTCACGCATGTGAGCTCTCTAAAATTCATGCCTAACATAGCGTGATATTTTAATTTTGATAGCTTACTCACGGCTTCTGTCCTTGCTGCTGTACCTGTAGTGGGTTGTCGACCAACACCCGCACCTGTCGATCCTACACCTGATGGCCCTGCGACAGCGTCGTCCAGCGTGTTCTGCAGTGCTGGATGAGGTCTACCACTGTTGCCTGATGTCCCTGCGACAGCATCATCCAGCACAGCAGAAGGCTGCTCATTCACAGACACACTGACCCCGATGCTCGGGGCACCTGAAACACCACCTTCCTCATGCGATTCTACATCTGATGCCCAGAACACCTGGGCATCTTGAAGCAGATCATCATCATCCCGTATCAAAATGGACTCTACCTGCGTGTCTGGGATGATAATTGTATCAGATTGGGTTTCTGATATTGTAATAGGACTGACCCGCACAGATGGTAATATTATAACATTATGTTCTTTTGTATGCCTGCTCTTTCTTTTTGAGGTGATATTGCTGACCTCTGCGGTAGTATTAACGCTGGTGCAGGGCACTTGTTCATCACACCTGTTGGTCCTCTTAAACTTTGCGCAGTCTGTGCCAACACTTACACTAAGGCATGGTGATTGATTATTATCATCATCATCATCATCCTGACCTGTGTGTCTGTATGTCTTACCACCGTTACAACTTTCTTGTACACTTCGCAACGGCGTCAATCACCTTCTTTTAGGGGCTGATTCATCAGTATAACTCAGTCTCCTCTTTAATCGCTTTTGATTTAATGGTTCATGCACCCAATGCGTTGTGTGTGGCAAAGCTCTCACCCATCTGTTTGGCTTGATTTTATTGTACAATTGGTTCATTATCAATGGTGTAGAACCGGCAAGATGATAATGGCTGTTCAGAGGCACCGGTGTGCGTTGGTTCTCTTTGTCAGCATCGGACAATTGCGGTGTTGTTATCCTGCCCACTGTTGTATGGGCCTCTGGTTCTCCAGGCGATTCATCAACCGTTATTGTGCTGCAATAATCCACCAGACCAGTATTATATAGCGCATCCACATCAAACGCTAAAATAAAAAATAAAAAAGCATTTAGATGTGCAGCGGTGATATACAATTTGCTCTGTGGAAAAATCATCATTTTAGATGCGTGTAATGAATGTATAGCGTCGATTAATTAACTTACCCTTGATAGAATGCTCTCAGGGCAGTTCTGGCGCCAGTGGTGAACATGCTGGTGCATCGCGTATAAGATTTTCAATGGCTGATTGCCCACATGGTATGGTAGGACTGTCTGTGGAATACAGATGCATAATTTAAAAACATATTGCATGATCTACTTACAGGCATTTTGTATTGTCGTTAAAATACCCATGGATACTTACAGCTATTTTCTGACTGCGTTGACAATGCGTACCCCATGTAAGGATTCTGGAACGTTCCGATATCAGCCCCAAATGCGCATTCTGCGCCGTATGGGTCGGCACTTCTCAGGTCTTGACCGGCTGTTCCTGCATAGGATTAATTCTGATTAATTATGCACAAATAAACATTTGCAAAATAAATTACAAAAAAAAATAAATAAATTTTTTTTTTTATAATAATAATAAATAAAAAATTCAGCACCTTTTTTATATAAATAAATAACTTTATGTAAACGTCGTTAAATAATATATGACCACTTACGGGTTAGAGGCCGATATACATGATCTTCCTCATCTTGCGAAAGGCATGTGATCATATCATCGTCAGAAATCTCAAAGATGTTCTGGCTTGTTGACTGTTAAAACAAAATATTATATTAATATGCAAATCGTTTATATTTTTTACCGTTAACGCATATTTTTACATGATAAAACTGTGTTGTACATACCTCCATTATTATTTTTTTCTAAGGGTGTGCCTTGGAATAAAAGTTATGCTGAAAGACAAATTAAAAATATATATTTTAATTTCACATGGTCAACACCCTCTAATCATCATAATTACTCACAGATGGTGTAATGGTTAGCGTTACTGCCTCACAGCACTGAGGTCATTGGTTCGATTCCCACCACGGCCCTACCTGTGTGGAGTTTGTATATTCTGTGCTTGCCTGGGTTTCCTCCGGGTACTCCGGTTTCCTCCCGCACTCCAAAAATATACAGGTAGGTTAATTGGCTCCTAACTAAATTACCCTAGTGTGTATATGTGTGAGCATGTAGTAGGGAATATAGACTGTAAGCTCCACTGGGGCAGGGACTGATGTGAATGGTCAAATATTCTCTGTAAAGCGCTGCGGAAAATGTGTGCACTATATAAATAACTGGTAATAATAATAATAATACTTTAAAATGAATCACATGCATATTAACATGCATCAATCTGCAAAGCCAAAACTCATCACTAGATGCCACTGAAATCATACGTAATACACCACCTATCTTTGAAAATTTCAAATTCAATCCCACTGTTAACTGTATAGCATGAGTGGAACATTTGATTCATGAAAGAAATTCCAACGTATAATTCACGCAATATAAGTATCACTAACATATCCATATATATATATATATATATATATATATATATATATATATATATATATATATATATATATATATAGCTATATATAGCTTTATGTAATAAAAACGCAATTAAAAGAAGGTAATGTTTGTATAAACAAAATATAAATCACATGCATTACCAAGAGATGCTGTTAGATTAGGAATTACCAACATATATTTATAACCTGCTTGTTATGAAACACAAAAAATAGCAGTAACCGTTATAATTTAGGTCTTTATATTGTACGGAAAATTAGCTTTAATTTGAGTCAAAATAAACCATGGTTTTACAAGTTTAGCGCAGATTTTGGTTAAATGTTTAATCGTCCGCATGCTGTTATAAAAATGTGTGTATGTATGTGTATATGTATATATATATTTATATTTATATTTTTTTCATTTATTTAAATGCACGCTATTAGACATAGAGCGGCCTATAATTTAAATGCAAACACGAGATAATTTAACAAACAGGATACAACAATTATCTGGCTTTAACTTATATAACACAGTTTATCATTTGAGGTTAAAGACAACCTAATGCTAATATTGTGCCATGTTGCTTATTTGAATTTGTATCTTACAATTGAATACATATTTATAGTGATGCTATCGTATGAATCTAAGGACCGTATTTAACAAAGCCTGATGTTAAATAAAATCAAATCTTGATGTGAGATAAATTGTGATCATGTCTGGGTATGTCTGAGCCCATCCTCCAGAATGCACTGTTCTAGTTACATCTGGTGTGAAGACAGAACATGTGCTTCACATATGTCACAATTTCATGCTTCTCCACAGGATATAGGCCTGGACAAACATATTTTCCATCTCAAGGCCTGTATTTTAAATAGGCTGTCTGTATTTTAAATAGGCATACATGAAAACTCATAACCTTCTGACACAGCTGCACGACCTTTTGACATGGTCGTTTATGTTCTGTAATACATGGCCCTTTAATAAACAATCGTAACAACATCCTGCCTCCTTCAGAACGATGCCATGTGTGTGATAACAGACTCAGCCGGACACCCTGTTGTTTAAAAAAACATTAGCAGTTGTGACACAGACCCCAATCTAGTTTCAACACTAAAATCTTTTTTTTTCTGAAGCATTCCCACAATTATAATTATATTTACTCATTCTCTACTGATATGTGTGCGCCTGTGATAGGGGCTTTTAGTTTTCCCACTTTTATAGCTAAACTGTTTGAATCGAATAAACAATATTCACCGCTTGTAAGCCTAATTTATAAATCAGCACGCTATTTTAAGAGATCACATCATCTTGCTGATGCAACATCTAACATTATACACAGAATGCTTTTTACTCCCCAGCAACAACTTTCGATGAAAGCCCATTTTATTTCAAATGAAATAAAACACTATCACTGTTATATAATCCTATCGCATTTATATACATTTGACTTCAATTTTTATAACAAAACCCTATCAAAACGTTTGTATCTTACAATTGAATACATAATTATAGTGATGCTATCGTATGAATCTAAGGACCGTATTTAACAAAGCCTGATGTTAAATAAAATCAAATCTTGATGTGAGATAAACTGTGATCATGTCTGGGCATGTCTGAGCCCATCCTCCAGAATGCACTGTTCTAGTTACATCAGGTGTGAAGACAGAACATGTGCTTCACATATGTCACAATTTCATGCTTCTCCACAGGATATAGGCCTGGACAAACATATTCTCCATCTCAAACACAGAATGCTTTTCACTCCCCAGCAACAACTTTCGATGAAACCCCATTTTATATAAAATGAAATAAAACACTATCGCTGTTATATAATACTATCACATTTATATACATTTGATTTAGATTTATTTATCAAATCTAATCAAACAGATATCGTTTAATATGCATTTTATATGAATTTATAGTTTTTAATATTAAATTCATATAAAATGCATATTAAACGATATCAAAAAGGGGAGGAAAAGTGGGAGTGGCAGGGGGAGGAGAAATGGGCGTGGTACCTGTCAAATTAAGTTTGACGGAAAAGTGTTCTCTATCTACTAGTGTCTATTTGCCTGCTGTGTGGTCACTTCAGCTGCATTAATCTGTACATTTGTAAGCTTGTGCTGTCTGTGTCTTTTTCAAACAAATTATTCTCGAGGTGCCTGCACCATTCAATAATGTTTAAACTTTTTTTTTCCAGTCTGGTGCTTGTCTTGTCTAGACTGTATAGGTTTCTTTAAACCTTCTACATAAGATGTTACTAGTAAAGGAGCTAAGTCCTGTTTTCCCTGAATGTCTGGAATCCCACTATGGCATTGTACAGTCTTAAAGAATCTGGCAGTGTAATCTGCTACTGATGCCTTAGGATCCTGAGCAATGCTCATTATCTGTGTCCAGTCTATGATCGCAGGGAAAGTCTTGTTAAAAGCTGTTTCTAATGCTGTCCACATACTTTCTATAGCTCTATTGTCAACAATGTCATCAGCCTGCCACGTCAAATGTTGTTTTAAAGAGGCATAATTTTGTTTTCAGTAAGGCAGGTAACAATTGTAACAAGTCTTTGGAAGTTGGACTGTGTATATGTTTTGTTAAGACTGTGATCCCATGCAGCTTTAGGATTTTTTTTTGTGGATCAGGCATATTTTCTTCTAGGGCTCTAAGATCAGATGCCATTCAAGGAATGTGCATGGAATATGTCACTGATGGTCCTCCGGCTACTGCCGGGGGAGCAGTGATGAGGTTTACAGGGTTCAATGACTGCTGTGACACTTCAGGTGCTAATGGTGTGGATGTAAATGGTATCATTCTCCGGCCTCTTTCCTCAGATAGAGGTGCTATGACAGAATCAAGTGTGTGCATACCAGATGAATCTGAACACAGCTCGGAGATGTGTGTAGTGTCATTAGGAGGAGGGGAAGGAGCACTGGCAAGCAGCTGGGTAATGTCCGCAGCCCGAGCACCTTCCTCTAGGTTAGTTAGAATTTGGTTGGAGGTAGGGATACAATGCCGCCTCCCTCCTGTCATCCTCATCTACAGTTGTTTTAAAACCATGGTTTGTTTTGCATAGGGTGGTGGACATGCAGATGGAGGTAACATGGCAACAGATTCAGATACCCATAAACAAAAGGATTTCCATTCATCACAAGTTTTAAAAAAATGTCCTAGATTATTCAAAATTGCTCTGTCAAGTGTACCTTTAAGGGGAAAAGTTAGATTATCCTGTGTTCGCTTATTCTAATTTTTCAAATATTTCACCGCAATCATACCATGCTTTCGATACATATCACTGGCTGGGCCGTTCAGGGGATATTTCCCCTAGACAGATTGTCCCTGTCCCATTCTCTTTGTCACACTCCTGGTGCACTCTAATCCTCTTAACCCAGCCTTCCCCAGAAAAATAGGGCCCCTTAACGCAATAAGCGACCGGAACAGATGATCCAGTCAAAACCTGTCGTTGATGCATCCAACAAAAACAGAACCTTTATAAGCTAAATTTCCAATTGCAATAAAGCCCGGACCCTTGTTTTTCACAAGCGTGTGTGAAAGCTTGCTACTCTTTGGCCAAAAAGTCCTCACACCTTAAGTTTCATTCACAACAGCAAAACCACTCTCAGCTGTTTGCAAGCAGAGATCTTATTTAACTCTCAACACTTCTTAGTTATCATAGCTTCTCCAGTCAATCACACATTTAGAATAACACAGGATTTCCTAGTAGCAGTAAAACACTTTTTCACCTTAGTATTCAATGTTATTGAGACAATGCAGAGATCATGTAACCATTATCAGGAAATATAACAACCTAAAAACATGACATATGAAACATGAAATGTACAGTTCAATAATTGTTCAATTCAATAAATACAATAAGCAATAATTAATAATCACAGGAGATAATTATAGGAAAAAGTATGCATTCGCCTGATCCTTACCCTGAAAAAGGAGTCCGTTTTGGAGTTTACTTCGCTACACAGGACTGACCCACTGTATTATTCCATCACAGAAAATGAAAGGTAACATGAAAAGTATCTCACCTGCAGCTGCGTTATTTTCTGCGACAGAATCCAGTAGCCGTATTGTCCTGTGTAGGCAAAGATTCCAAATGGGCAGTAACACCAACTGTAGTAGAAAATAAATTGGTTCACTGGGATCAGATGAAATAGCATAACTTGTTTATTCCCATGTTTGGTCATACAAGGTTCATATGTCAAGAGAGACATTATCCATCATTTCTACTGTTCATGACCTCTCCAAAGACATCCTTTTGGTTTAAACTTAGATTGGAGATTTAGCATTTGTTCTTGTACCATGTAAGTAATACCATGTCTAGAGGGTGGGGGTAAAGATAAAGGAGTCATTTACAGGTCTATGCAACACAGTAAAAATAATTAACCCTTACACATTCAGCTTCACTTCCAACTTTATCCATATTTCCCTGACAATTTGAATATTGATAAAATGTTTATACTAGGAGGAAAGTATATTTTCAATTAATTTCTTTTATTACCAATATTCTACGATTACAAAAACAGATCAAATAATGTGATGATGCCACCATGATGCTAGTTGGATAGGTTTCCCCAGGCAAATGGTAAGAAATATGTTTACCTGCAGGTTACCATCGGAAATGGGGTTTATGTCCATGCTAAATCTGCACTATTTGCTCCTAGATAGTCATATACATAAACAGTTTATAATACAAGTAGCTATACATACTATAAGTCCACACACCATTAAACACTTCATACGCTATGATTTGTATACATAGAAACAGAGAATTTGACAGTAGATAAGAACTTCAACCCTATTTGCTCCTTAGATCTCTCTTAAGGATATTCTTATGCCTATCCCAATTGTGTTAAAATTGTTCTATCATCTTGGCTTCAAACACCTCTGATGGGAGGCTATTCCACTAATCGACTACCCTTTCTATGAAGTAATTTTTCATCAAACTTCCTCTGAGCCTAGCTCCCTCCCAGTTTCAGTGCATGTCCTTGTGTTCTTGTACTAATCTTCCTTTGGAGAATTATTGCTTCCCTCCTGTACCTTATTAAAACCAATGATGTATTTGAAAGTTTCTATCATTTCCCCACTTTCCCTTCCCTTCAAACTATACATATTAAGATATTTTAGTCTTTCCGGGTAAGTTCTGTGCTGTAGGCCATGCACCATTTTAGTTGCCCTTCTTTGTACCATCTCTAATGTATTTATATCCTTCTGGAGATATGGCCTCCAGAACTAAACACTATTCTAGATAAGGCCGTACCAATTACCTATATAGTGGTATTATCACTTCTTGTTTCCTGCATCTGATTTGCCTTTCTCAATAGTTTGTTGCATTGCTTGCATGCATTAAAGTCATCTGAAATGGTGACTCCTAAGTCCATTTCCTCCTCTGTATTAGTCTCCTTGATACTATTTTTAGCCTTTTGGTTATTGAGACCTAAGTGCATGATTTTGCCTTTTTTTTTTTTACATTAAACTGTAGTTGCCAATTTCTTGCCCATATTTCTAGTCCACTCAGGTCCTCAGGCAATTGTTTTACCTCTTCTGGTGTCTACCCTGTTGCATACTTTTGTGCCATCTGCAAAATGACTTTCCCTTCAAAACCATTTGCAATTTCACCAACATAGATATATACAGTATATATACTTTAGAAGAGAAATAGGGCTAAATTGGAAGGAGAACTGGGCATGGAGAGTGTAGGTCATAATCAGGAATAGTCTTTCTAAAAGGGACATTTGGGAGGTCTGATCTGTATCAGGGAAATTCCTATATTTGTATCCCCAACATTGATTAAAACCAGAAAAAAAATCTAACCCATTAATTTCACTGCAAAGTAATGTAAGATAAACTGGTACATGTGATCTGGAAATAGGGGAACATTTATTTGGAAATCATAACAGGTGAGCAAATTATGTAGAAATAGCAGCTGCATAACTTTTTATTGTTCCTTTGTACTGTACCAATTCAATATGGGAGATTTCACAGAAAATTCCAGCAGTGCTAAAAAGCCTGTCCTCGTTGTTATTAATGGGGACTATGATCTGAACCCTATGCACCAAACTCCAAAATGTGAAGCTTTCTGGAGCTTGGCCCCCATAGTTTACACAATATTCAGATTGAATAAACTACTTTTATCCTATGGAGGTTTACAAGCAGGAGAGAGAGGTCTTTTGTTCTCTCTCCCTCAGCCTCGGGCTGGCAGTGGAAGCTGACACTATGTACATGCACAATGTCAATGTTTAAGCAATGTTTTTTAACACAAGATTTTTAACATTTTCCAGGGATGTAAATCGCAGAGACAGCAGTTAATGCAAACAGTCCCTGCAAGTACCAATTGGTACATAATGGGGATCTTTTTAAAAATTTAAATATCATCCAAGATATAGGCCCTAAGATTCTTTGGTGACTTGTAACATACTGTACCTATAATTGTTTTGTACTGTCTTTGCATTTTAATTGAAAGAATATTTGGAACTTATCAAAGTAGCCAGAGCATCAGTGGTCTATTGTTTTTACTGCAGACAAATCATAGCACAGATCTAATTTTTTGAAATCTAAAGCTGCATACACACACAATGATTTAGTTAATGAACGATTTTAGTAAACGATTTTCTCCCTTGAAAAAATGAACTAAAATCATTTACTAAAGTTGTTCATTTACTATGTTCATTTAAATGTAATGAACAATTTTTTAGAACTACAAATGATTTTTGCATATTCCCTTACTGAAAATCGTTGAGTTGACAAGTCTGACTGAACTACAACTACAAACGTGAACGCGCATGAACGAAAATCGTTCATCGTTTGACTCAGAAAGTGAATGATTTTTACAAATGATTATCGTTAAACGATATAGTTAAACGATAATCGTTCAAAAAATCGTGTGTGTATGCACCTTAAGTAATGCATTGTTTCGGTCTAATTCAGCACAAGCTCCGTATTTCTAGGACAATGTAAAGTAATCCGGATGTGACTTTAGGAGTCCTGGTCCATTAACATCTAAAATAATTGTACAACTGGTCAGATAAGGACCAATAGTCAGCACTCTATATAGCAGGCCTGGTCAACCTGTGGCTCTCCCACTTTTGTGAAACTCCATCTCACAGCATACCCTACCAAGTTTTGCTATTAAGGAATGCAATAACTGTGGCAATGCATGCTAGGACTTGTAGTTTTACAACAGCTAGGACTGCTATAGAGGAAGAAGAGACTACTTCTACCACAACCTTTCATACAATGTGTGTATAATACAGTACAATAACTGGTGTTTTGTAGGATCACTTAATACAACAATATCCACTTATGAAAACATGAAATTTAAAGATCTGCAGAATTTGCTTCTATTACAATGGCAGCCTCTACTGGTAATCTATTGTGTAGAATGAACAATGATTTGTTGCTGTGATTTGTTTCACTAAAATTGTGACTGCTCAGCTCCCTTTTGTCACAAATGCAGGATACATACACCTAAACCTTCCTTGATCAATGCTGTACAGAATAGTGAAAACCCCATCAAAAGTGGTTCAAGAAATTAAATGTAAAAATAATATAAAGCAATGCGCTCCAAGCTTGAAGAAGGCAACTCCAACCTTATTGTGACTATCACCAATCACTAAACATAAATATAAACATAATAGGTAAAAAAAGTGTATTTCTGAGGTATGTAATCCCCTTAGTAGTTCATGAAGTCAATCCAAAAAAGGAAAATGATAAATCCATGTAAGATGTTTTATATCAGAAAATTTTTTATTCCTCAGTCAATTGTTGCAAACATAGATATGTAATGTATCACAATGTTCCTGTTCCTTCTTTCTATCTGGTTTTTCAACACTTTAACCCCTCAGTGTCAATGATATGCAAAACAAAGTAGGGAGGACACACATAGTGTATAACCAAACACATTTATTAATTAAATGACACAGATAAAATGGCTGCATACCATTAGACTTTTTATGAAAGGTGAAGAATATCACATATAAGGGAATGATGCTCACCCTATTGAGCAGTACCTTTACTAAAGAATGTCAGCAGCCCAGATTCTCCACCAATGCATTTCAACCTGTTTTGGTCTTTATCAAGGTGTATCTGTTCTATCTAGGATCCAGGTATATAGAAGTCCTATGTCCAATCATCTCTTTATTCATAAAGGGTGTGTCCTGACATTTATGATCCTGTTCTATCTCAGTGTTCATTCCAATACTTTAATCGGTATACTGAGATACATTATTACCTCATAAATGTTCTTATATGGACTATGAACGGAGTTCATAGTCCCTCATGGTTCCAGTATTCAGCATTGCTTACCAGCCCGAAGTGCATCACATTATATCCTGCTCTGCTGTATGTTAACCAATGTCTTAGTCTCATGGTGTCATCGATGATCGCAGTGTGTTCCACTCACCGGGACAGTGTGTGTCAATCCCATCATCAGTAATTGCTGTGTGGTCTGTCAATCAGAGCACATCGCCTAACCTCCAAATGTAACTAGTTCATTTTATAATGGTAATTACTGTATACATTTAAAAATTAGCAGTGTGAACCGTATGTTCTATAGTATTCTTATTATAAAACTAGTTAGTATATTCTACAACATCAAGGAACATAGTCTCGTAGGAAAATAAAAAGGTCCTCCGTCATTAAATGCTCACTCTGGAAAAATCCATGCAAAATTATCCAGTGGGATCACTGATCTGAAGCTGCACTATAAATCCACATATAAATATTCACATATACATATTTCATAGAGGCAATTTGGACTATTACAGTATTACATTTTAACATAAGATCCATGGGAATAACATTCCTTGCTATTGCACCATAAAAAAGTTAGTGGCGCCTTAATACAAATCTTGTCTTATAAATATCTTAAAAATCATATAAAATCATGAAATTAAAATAACAAAATATTGACAAAGTACATGTAGAGATGTAAACAAGTAATATTCATATAAGGTGCATATGGCAGTATAAATAATGTAAATACAAATCTAACCTTCAAATAGTATTTCTGTATGTATTTCTATAGGAACCATTTAAGCTCAGTCAGCATTTAAACCATATTGTTCCAAAGTTTTGGCCTCATAAATAAGTCTCATTTCTGCCTTTGCCAAAAACACCTCAGTGCCTTTGGTTTGCCAGTTTCTTTCAACTTTCTTAACTCCAACAATCTGCTTGATACCATTTATCGAATACTGATGTTTTTCTGCAAAGTGTTTGGAGAGGGAATGATTAATGAACCCTTTCTTTATGTTCCGCAGATATTCTGCCCATCTCTTTGAGTTTTTGAGAGGTTTTTCCAATGTACTGTAGGCCACTCATACAGTCTATCATATAAATACAATTTGTGCTGTTGCATGTAATAAATTCTTGTATTTTGAAAGAAAGCTTGTTTGTATTGGAGATAAATTCCTCTAGTTTAGTTACCTGTTTTGTATGTGAAATACACAAAATGCATGAGCCACATCTGATATCCCTAAGTTTTTATTCGACCTGATCTTTTTTCAGGTATGGAGCTTTTAACCAATTAGTTTATGTTCGTAGCTCTCCTATATATAAAACTAGGCTTTGATGGGATTATTTCTTTCAGAATGGGATCCTGCTGTAATAAGTGCCAATTCTTTTTAAAAATGTTCCAACCGTTTCTATTGGTTATTGTATGAAGTAAATAATGGCATAATGTGGAGTACGAAGAAACTGCACCAGTAGAGAGACTTTTAAGGATGAGGTTGATAACCTTAAACAGAAATTTATCGAAATGGGATATGATAAAGAGGATATAGAGGAGACTATAAATGAAGAGAGAGAGATCCCTCAAAAAGACCTTTTGGAATACAAGGATAGAACTGATACCTCTAAGAAACCCGTTATGCCATTTATTAATACATACAATAAAATTCCTGAATTTTTCTGTATATAAACTGACATAAAGGAGGTGATACCACCCTAATATTGTCACCCACAACACGGGTATATAATGTATTAGGAGAATATTTCTATTGAGAAACTGATACCCATTGTGGGATTAGATATAGAGGATACTTCTTGAGGACAAAGTATTAATACATAATGTCTTAGTTTAAATATATCCATTAAATTACCATAGAAGAAACCAGATTAATTCAACACTGATTCATATGAAAGTCAATGAAAATCCAATGAGTGGATATAAAGTATCCTTGTGTTTTCTAGTGTGAAACCTTGACTTTGATTCAGAAGTTACATCACTGAGTAGCAATATATGCAGTATTAACCTTCTAGGATTTGACATGAGATCCTGTTCTCTGAAATTACATGTAGATGCTCGAAACAGTCTTATTTTCTGAAGCAAAACCTAGATCAGTGGTTCTTAAACTGTCTTCAGGACCCAACACAGTTCATGTTTTCCAAGTCTCACAGCAGGTGCACATGTGTATTTATTACTCACTCTCACATTTTAAGAGTCATAGGTGGATCTAATTATTTCACATGTGATTCTTTGAGGAGACCTGATAAAAGCACTGGTTGGGGTCCTGAGGACTGCGTTTCAAAACCTTTCCTAGATACCAGGAACAAATTGATTACTTGGGACAACATTGTGTAGCCAAAATTTTAAATCACACACTATTTTCTTTCACCTTCTTCTTTATAACTTTTAATACATAGCTTGCTTTAACCCCTTATGGGAATTTTTATGTATATTTGCATAATCAAATATTAAATTTTTTTTTAAATTATTATAAAAATTGTGACACCATAAGAAATGACCTTAATATACTAAAAATTTATTATTTTTTTAAGCTGCTACAATAGACAAGAGAGCATCAAAATCAAACTGACTTTCCCCTCTCTTTTCTTGTCTATGTATATATCACATTTCATCGCATGTGCTAGTCAGCAGTATACATGCTATTATCAGACACTGTGAAATAAGACAGGTTGTAATATCATTGTATGGGAGTCCCCACAGGCAGTGTTCTCTATGTAGGGAACTATTTCCCCCATAAATCACAATTTTTACCTGCGCCAGGAGCCCAATGCCCGGCATACCGATCGAAGGTAAGCCGGGCGGCGGGTGCAGAAAGCTTGCAGGGGGGGAGAGTTAGGATAGGGGCTCCCAGGGGGGACTTGGGGTTATGTACCCTCATGGGGAGGTTAGAGACCCCCTGGGGAGGTTAGTCTCCCGGGAGGGAGGTTAGGGTTAGGCACCCCCCCCTGGGGACTTGGGTTTAAGTCGCAGGGAAGGGGGTTAGGTTTAGGCACTTACAGGGAGGGTTAGGCTATTAGGGGTGCCTTACCCTAACCTCCCCCCAAGGGAGGGTTAGGAGGTGTAAGGTTAGATTTAGTTAAAATACTTACCTATCAGGATCTTCAGTTGCCGGTCTTCCAGCATTGGGATTTGAACCGGTGGACATGCGACTTTCGTACCGATCCCGATTGTTATTGTCTGTAATTATACAGTATAGGCCAACTGGTATTTATGGACATCTTGAAATGTATTATAGTTGATAGTGGGAAGTAATTGATGGAATAAAAGTGTGCAAACTCCAGCCATATATGTCTATGGGCGATATGAGTGGATGTCAGGAAGGAGTATTTCCCCCACAGACCAATACTTCATTTGTTCTCTACTTAATCCCATGGACACATTGCTCCTTATGTGTTGCAGAGTGTACTCAAACATAAACTATCTCACCCATTATACCACTATAGGTTATTTTTTATTATCCATATAAAAGATATTGGGTCAGTTGTGCAGCAGCCTACAGGGACTGTTCAGCTATTATCAGTGACTAAAACTGGATATATAATTTGTAGAACTACTAGTAAATAATGCCCTTTGTTTTTTCAATTTTTAGGTGATATTCTCTTATGACAACAGCTTTCCCTCTTTATTACAAACAAAACCTGATACAGATAAATGTAGGTTTATTTCTTAGAAAACAATGTCAAATTTTTAAAACAAAACAAATATTGTCCAAGAACCCCACCCCAAACCTGCAGCCCCAATCCCACTCCCCAGAACAGCTTATCCCTCTATATCCCCAGACCCTCTTGGTGCTATCCATGAAATCTAGAAGGCCCGTCTTGTTCTTCAACAATAAATACAGCAAGAATGCCTTGGTCATGTGTAGAGTGTGGACCTTGTCCCCTGGTCTATAACATTTGCCCAGCTCTGGTCCATAATGACCATATCTGATCCTCCTGCCAATCCATCATCTTCACCTATGTTTGTATTAGTTGGAAATATGACTGTAGGGAATGGTCTATGTGAGCATACATTGTCAGAGGATTGGGAAGAAATCTATTATAAAAAACCTACATTACATCTATACATTTTTACACAAATATTCTCTTAGCCCTGGAGAACCCCTCATCACTCTATATCCCCACACAGTCTTAGTCCTATCCAGGAAATCAGGAATGCCAGTCTTGTTCTTCAAGAAAAAAATAGGCCTTGGTCATGTCAATGTCATGTATCTGATCCTCCTGCTGATCCTTCACCTATGTTTTGTATTATTTGGATTATCTGCAAAAAACAATGTATTGAGTTCAGTAGGGTTAGGGAACTTAAATTGCTCAGTCTTCATGCAATGCTGGGAGTGAGTCTTTTTGGTTAACACAGATACCTATATAAATGACAGAACTCACACACCACCAAGTGAGATCTTTTAAATCCTGTAGTGAAGATTTAAATAATAAAAAAAAGTCCCTTTCCAGGTCTCCAAACCCACTCTGCAAGGCGCTCACCCAAACCTCTAGCCCACACAGGCCTGCCATACCAAGAACTGCACCTTCATGTACTATATGTGATGTGTGCGAATTATAGCAGGCAAGGTGTACAATGTCAGTAGATGGCTCAGCATATGGTGGCAATGGAATAGAAGCGAATGATGGTTGGGGAGCATTAGTGAATATTTATTCTGCTTCATTAAAAGCTGTGTGAAATATTTTTATAAAAGTACAGGACTCACACACTTAATGTAATGATTTTTTAAAACTTTATTAGACATTCTTCTACAGCCCTGAAAACCCTGTACTATAGTGTACTGAACCAGTTTCTATCAGCCAATCAATGGGCGGTGATGAAGAAAATGAATTGGATATCAGATGCATGGTGGACATAATTGTATTACACCTTTATGGCTTTTTCCTACGCCACGGTACATGCTATTATGATTAATACTGAATGGCGCAACTCAATGCATATCGTGTGGTATGAGAAGCATGGCGCGCTATATGGCGTATGGAGCAACAAACTAGATTTACCCATATGTACATGCTATTATATACTGATATAAGACAGAGGCTGTAATGTCATTGTATGGGATTCCCCATAGGCAGTGTGCTCAATGTATAGAAATATTTCCCCCATAAATCACAATTATCTAAAAATTCTACTATTCTAATATTTGTGAATATACATATGATTGTTACTGGCTGCTCCTATACATAAAAGGCCAACTGGTATTTATGAACATTTTGAAATGTATTATATTGCTGATAGTGGGAAGTAACTGATGGAATAGATATATGCATACTGCAGCCATATTTGTCTGTGGGTGATGTGAGTGGACCAATTCCTCATTTTGTTCTCTACTTAATTCCAGGGATACATTGCTCCTTATTATGTTTTGCAGAGTATACTCAAACATAAACTACCTCACCCGTTATACCACTTTGGTTTATTTTTTTATCAATATAAAAGATATAGGGACAATTGTGCGGCAACCTACAGGGACTGTTCAGCTATTCCCAGTAACTAAAACTGGATGCATCACTTGTACAGCTACTAGTAAACAATGCCCATTGTTGTTTCAATATTAGGTGGTATTCTCTTATGATAACAGCTTTTCCTCTTTATTAGAAACAAAACTGATACAGATAGATGTAGCTTTCTTAAAAAACATGTCATTTTTATACAAATTTCCTTAAACCCCCTCTCATTCCCCAGAACTGCTTATTCCTCTATCCCCAGTCCCCCTTGGTCCTATCCATGAAATCCAGAAGGACCATCTTGTTCTTCAACAATAAATCCAGCAAGTATCCCTTGATCATGTCCAGATGGCGGACCTTGTCCCTGGTCTATAACATTTGCCCAGCTCTGGTCCATAATGACTTTATCTGATCCTCCTGCCAATCCATCACCTTCACCTATATTTGTATTAGTTGGATTATCTGCAAAAAAAGGAAATATGACTGTAGTGAATGGCCTGTGTGAGCATACATTGTCAGAGGACTGGGAAGAAATCTTATATAAAACCTACATTACATCTATACATTTTTACACAAATATTCTCTTAGCCCCGGAGAACCCCTCGTCCCTCTATATCCCCAGACAGTCTTAGGGCCTGATTCAGAGCCGCTCGTAAGTGGCAGTACGCGCGTTCAACCAACGAGCAAGAAAATGTAAATTCAAGCGCTCGCTCGTAAGTTCGCTCGTAGCTAATCTTCCGCCCCAAAGTCACCCAACCCCTCCTCTAGCTAACGAATGAACAAAATTGCGACTGTCCATCTCCAAATTTGGTTGCAGAGAACGCTCGCACAAGTCCAAACCGGAAGTGGGCCTGTCAGATTTCGATTACCTGCTCGTTCATTCTGCATACATACTTTAACCGTTTCATGCCAATCAATATATTAATTAGCTTAATTGCTCTTCACATGTTTGCAATCCGTTTTTCTTTTTCATTTTCAATAAACTTTATTCTTGTACGTGTTATTTTTCCCGCAGAATACGTACGGTTTCAACAATGTTTATAAAAAATACATGTTTGAACCAATGATCCTATTGTATTCATGTGTTTGTGATAGGCATATTTTAGTTTTTTCATTTTTTTATTTAAATTACCTTACGAATGTCACTGCATCAAGCCTATCATAACTCACATTATATTTTTTAGGCTGGAGGACACATGACTCATACAATAACCAATAGAATGGTTCCTGTTAATTTACCAACTACATTAGCCAATCAAATTTTTTCTCTGGCCTTTATTCAACCATCATGAGAGCCTCCGCGTTTACCAGGCGGGAGCTTTTGGTCCTAACGGAGGTGATGGACCAGCGGATCACCAGCCAGCCTCCCCCCATCAGCAACCGTCAGAAGCGATCCGCCTATGCGGAGGTTCACCGCCGCTGCCTGCGCTCCTTCGGCTCACGCCGACTGATCTGGCAGCTAGAGCGCAGGTGGTTGGATCTGCACCACGCTTGCTGGCCTGTTTTCAGCAGTGGATAGCTGAAAGTAAGTATTTGTTTATTTTCATTTCTTTTTTTGCGGCCCTATCTGCGTGTGCATGTTTTCACTATAGCCCTGTTGGTAGTTTTTGGACAGGACTGCGTGTGCATGTTTTAAATTTTTTAAATGTTAGAACATTTGTGTAGTTGTTAATTTGGGGCCAAACCCCCCCACCCCAAAAAAAGACTAAACATTTTTCTCAACTCAATTAGGGACTGAACGCAGAATCCACCATCACCGCAGACACAGACACCAGGCTCGGCCCCTCAGTCCGACGCAAAGCCCAGCAGCAACTCCCCAACTTTCCCCCAATTCCCCCTCCACCCCTGACCGGCCACTACCTGAGGCCCCTCCCTCTGGAAATTTGAGCCCACATCAAATTTCAGCCTCCATTCCACCCCCCCTTCTCTTTTCTTCACCCTCCCCTCCCCCCTGGCGCTTTTCATCGCCATCAAGCAGCTCCCAGATCTCCCCACCGTGGAGCCTACAGCACTGTACCACCTCCGAGGAGGAGGAGGATGGAGGGCCTACAAAACCCCCAATTCCCTATGACCGGTAGGTTTCCCTGTTATAAATTTGAAAATTTGCATTGTTGACATTTTTATTTTGATAGACAATGTATTGGATATTTTACCAATGATACATATCACACATGTCCAAACACTCATACTTGGGTAGTTATTGTTTACCCTAACAAGGGTACTTCTTATTTTTTGTGGTCGCCTTTTTGTGTGTTCATTTGTAATTTAGTATTTCTGCCATCTTTGCATTTGCCAGTACTTTGTTTTTCTCATCACAACTGGATCTTTGTTTACACTTTTTTTTGGGGAGGAATTGGTTTTTTAAACTTATGTAAGGTTTTTGTTTTTTTCTTTTTTTTTTCCAACAGAGGACCAGAGGTGGATGCATTGTATGCAGGAAGGTTTGGCTGCCTTGCGTGGCCACATAATTTCCATGTTGGTGGTCCTTGACCACATGGCGGCGGCCCTTCGGCGATGATTTTTTTTTTCCAGGTTTGTTTTTTTCAAATTATTGTTTGGCAATTACATTTTCTTTGTATTTTAACGAGTCTCATTCATTGTCTGAAACAATTACATTGATTAACCTTCCATAAGTCCACTATTTGATCATGTTTTTAAAGTAAGGTAAATTATTTTGTACAAAGCGCTAGGAAGTATGTAAGCTGCCACATTAAACACCTCACCATACCAATAGGTTATTACAAATTCAAACATTTTCTTGTTTTTCTTTGGGTGGGTAATGTAAAGTTTTTTTTAAAAATCAGCTTAGGCCTAGTTTGTAAAACCTACTGAATCAACATAATACCTTTGATGTTTTTGTTAAGCCACAAAGCATGTTCAAAGACTTAAACATTTCACACATTACAGGATTAGGCATTATGAAAGTTGGCATTTTGTGCCAGGTTACACGTGATTCGAATTTAATAAAAAAGTCTTTTTAACATCAAACAAAAGTTTAATACACAGCAAACACATACAGAAAGTGAATTGTGACAAGCAATTCACACAGTGAAAAGACTCTCCAAAAAAAAACCAACAACAAAAGAAACAATCAAGAACTGATGAAATAAGTAGCAGGCCAACATAAAGCCACAAATGAGGCGATGAAATAATTGATTCCAAAGTTAGATCCAATGTGGCCACATGTACACAATTTAGTGGAGCAGGTAGTAGGCATCGTTTTGTCGAGGTGTGTAAAGGAAGACCAGAAATGTTAAAAATAAATTAATAATTTCAAAAAGGAACATTTACAATGGTACATGTCGACATTGTGTCAATTAAGTAAATGTTTGACAATAATTACCTGAAAAATCTGGCCACCACATCATCGCGTATGGCCCCCCACATACTGACCTCCGACCAACCTCGGGGGGGGCCATCCTCAGGCAAGGCATCCTCTGGCTGCATTGGGACACCACTCCTTATGGCTATGTTGTGAAAGATCCCACACAGGACCACATTTTTCGAAACCATATCCGGCAAATACATGAGTTCACCACCAGAGCGGTGGAGGCATCTGAATCGGTCTTTTAAAAGGCTGATACAGTGCTCCACCACCTGCCTGGTGGCTGTAAGTGCGGAATTATACTCACTTTGTGGCCCTGGTGTGGGAGCCAAATAAGGAGTGAGCAGCCATGGCGTGCAAGGGTAGCCACTGTCTCTTGTGAAAAAACAAATACAACAATCAGGATCACTGTGTATCAAGCTTTGCATTGGTTTCAACTAAAGGTCTCCACTTACCCAGAAGCCATGCATCACCAGCTTGTAGGTTGTCTAATTTATGCCAAATCCCTGATTGCCGGATGACGAATGAGTCATGTGCACTCCCTGGTAATTTGGCATTCAGGGACAGGATCTGGAGGGAGGCATCACATACCACCATTACATTCAGTGAGTGATAGTGCTTGCAGTTCCTAAAAATTGCCTCCAGCCGTGCTGGAGGCTGAAGTGGTATGTGAGTTCCATCCACAACCCCTATGATGTGTGGGAAGCCAGCTATTTGGTAAAAATTGGCCTTCGCCACACTAAGGGAACCCATATCCAATGGCATTTTAATAAAATGATGGAGGTGCTTGAAAAGGGCCTCCATCACTGCCCTCAGGATCCTTGAAAAGGAGGATTGGGAGATTCCTGCCACTATTCCCACCATGGTTTGAAAGGATCCTGAGGCACAGAAATGTAACACCGCCATTAATTGCGTAAGTGGTGGTATTGCTGTAGGACTGACAATTTGCCGCTCAAGATCACTCTCTATTAATGAGAGAGTGTCTATGATGATTTGGGGAGGAAGACTGTATCATCTTAAAACCTCATCATCGGGCATTCCAAAAAGGGTGACACGTGTTCTATATATCTGGGGCCTTGCATGCCTACGATGCCTATGCCTGGGACGAGGTTGAGGTTGGTCGGGTTCCGGAAGCATGGCCAAAATAATATGACCAACATCAACCTGAAATGGTAAGCCAGGTAGTTAATGTTTGTTGAAAATGTAAAATCAAAAATACACTAATCTTTGCCGCAAAATCCAAAGATGCTTACATGCCGGGGTATTGTCATGAGTGCAACAACCTACATTTCCAAATTAGAAATTCGTGTTAGAATTTTTGGCAAATGCGTTAAAAGATAGGGGGAGCACACATTATTTTGAAAATGCACCCTACATTGAGTGGACAGACAAGAATGCCCAAATTTATATAAAAAAAAACATTAGTGCGCTAAATCGCTTTTTTTAGGGAAAAACAAAGGAAATATATTTGGCTAAACATTACGTTATATTTAGTGTTAATACATGATTGATAAAATTAGAAATAAAACATTACTGGTCAAAACATATGCGAAGACCAACACATCAAATTTGGAAAATCATGAAAAAAGAAAAACTTACCGAAATGCGACAAATAAGTCAGTCCAAAAACTTCAATGGGGCCCAGCCAAAATAACTGTAAAAAAAAATAAAAACATTTGGTTTGTAGATCCTTTATTTTTTCAAGGAGTTGTAAAAAATACTTACTCAAAAAAGAACCAAAAAAGAAAATAACCACAAGAAAAAAAAGCGAACGGAAAATCCCCCCAAAAAAACAAGAACCAACTCCAACCAACAACCCGCCTCAATCCACTAATCCCGCCAATAATCCACTACTACACTCGAAACCTCCAACAATCACCCGCCACCTCGACTCGAGTCGCCAAAAGCCATAAATAGTCTTTATTTTCCTGCTCAAATTAAGGACGGATCATAGGAGCGCACAATGATGCAGACGAATAATAAGGACGCATGTATAAATACGTCACGGAAATTCACAAACGGTCTGCTGTAGTTCAAGTTGTTGTGCTCAAAATGGCTACAGACCAGCAAAACAATGGCCAAGAGGCCCCGTAAGTATTTGTCTCTTTTGGATTAAAGGATTATTTAGACCCCGAATGTAGAGAAAGTTTGAAATCTAAATTTAAACAATGTTTTTGAAAAAAGGTGTTGAGGATGCCACGGAAGAGGCTGCTGGGCCATGTAGGCCAACAAAAGAATCCAAAAAAAAGGCAGCCACAATTCACAAGAAAGGAGATGGAGGTTTTGGTACAAATGTGTGTTGACACCCTGCCACAGGCAGATCGGAATATGGGTGCAAGCCAGAAGTGGAAAATGTGGGAGGAGATAGCCAGTGCTGTCAATAGGGTGGGTGAGTTTGAACGTCTACCCCGGGATGTCAAACACCGGTATGTAAAAACTACATTTTAAAAAAAAGTGGTTACAGGGCCAAATACTGCAGGAATAATGCAAACTTTTTCACCCACAGATGGACCGATTATAAATATCGGCTGAAAAAAAAACTGGCTGAGAGGGCTAGGCATACAAGGGGGACAGGTGGGGGTCCCAGCCCTGTGTCATTGGAGCTGAATGATTTGGAAGAGCTGGCACAGGGGTGTGTGCAGGATGTGGAGGTGTCTGGCGTGTCCAACATGGATACGGACATGCCAGACTTTGCGGCTCCTCATGTTGTCCCAGGTAAATGTTGTGATGTAACCAACTCTGAAATGTTATTGTGACAATATGTAGATTCTAATGTTCCTCTTTTCTCTTTTTTCTCACAGACAGACACAGGCGGATGAGTCTGCTCCAAAGGGGAGCCTTGGCCACAGAATTTCTGCTGGCTCTGCAGGGGAGGAACCAGTACATCCGGCTGAGGACCCTGCAGAAGCCTGTCCAGTGCAATCCACCTCACAGGCAGTGGCACTCCTCACAGACCTCAATTTTAAATTGGATTACAATACAGAGATTCTGCAGAGGATGGACGCCAGTCTGCTACGGGTAGCTAAGGCCCTGGAGCAAAATGCTGCGGCCAACGTGACCATTGGTCAGGCCCTGGCAGAAAATACCAGGGCCAACATCAGAATAGCCAATGCCCTGGAGCAGCTCATTCGCCAGCACATGGTGGAGCCTACCTCCCTTCCTGCTGGAACATCAGGATCCTCCACCTCGGCACAACAACAGCCATTCCTCCAAATGTGCCTAGCCCTGTGCCTAGTCCAGAGGCCACAACATCTGCCTCTGGACAGGCCAGCCAGAGGACATCCCGGACCCGGTCTGGCGCCCACCCTATCCCAGCCAAACGGGGAAAAAAACAATGACAGCACTGGCTACTTTTCCCACACTTCTGTGCTTGCCCCATATTCCTTTAGGGCCAAAACTTCCCTCTCCTTTCTTGTGAATTGTTTTTAATGTTTGTTTAATTTGGCCAACACTGGTAATATGTTTTTCAGAATTATTTAAGTTATTATTGCCTAACACTGCCCAAAAAGTGTATTTGCAAAATGCACCCCAAAACTTGAAAAATTGGTGTATGAAATTAAAAATTTGACATGTTCTCCATTGTATTGTGACATTATTTAAAAAATGGTTTAGAGTTAATCCTGGCCCACAAGCCAAAAATGTCCTCCCAAAAATAAAAAAAATGGGTTTTAAAAAAAAAAGGCTTCTTTAAGGAACACTGTAAAATTTAAAAAAGGATGCAAAATCTCCTGGCCAAAGCGAAATGGTAAAATACACACAAACATGATGAAATTATTGTTACAATAGCACAAAACCCAAATCCAAAAAAAAAACCCATTCAAACAAATGTACGCTAATTGATTGTGTAATCCTGAAATTAGCAGCTGAGATTTTCACCTGCATACGGTTTTGTGCTAACCCAAAAAACTTTTAAAAACACATTCCAAGGTGGTTTGCAATTCAAAGTTGATTGTTTTTCTGACAAGCCGTGATAAATCGATGAAACATCGAGGAGGCCCAGACCGGAGGACAAGGCCATCGCCATTGTGATCGAGTAATCCACACCCCAAGCTGTGCGAGCAAGTTGAATGGAAAGAGGATGAGCCAGTGACATATGACTTGGTACGAACACATTTGACGTACGCATTTGAAAATTTATGTATGCCCCAAAACGCCTCGCCACGCCTGCGTTTTTCCATCTCCACCCACGTCAACGCCCAAAAACGGCCTGTTCTGTCAATCACATTTGACCTGTCGCTTCCTGTTCGCTATTTGACGAACGAGACAAAAAAAGCTCGCAATCTGCCGTACGCACATGCGCAGTGTAACACCGGCGCATGCGTGGTTTCACAATCTGAATGCAACGAGCGTACTGATGCTAACGAACGGCTCTGAATGAGGGCCTTAGTGTGCATGGTCGGAGCAGCTTCACCAATGTCATAAGTTTGCTATGCAACGCTATTTTGCGTTTCAAATGCACAGTCAGCTTTGAACACAGAGCGCTCTCTCACAGTCGGAAACCACTCTCAGACACAGTCCAAGGGACGTAGCCATGGTGCGTAAGGCTGAGACCGCATCTACGCTGTCGCATGTTTGCGTTTTGCAAACTACAGATGCCTTTGTAAACCCTCCACTGGGCATGCGCATGAAATCCCATTGTAACCCCTCGAAGCAGACAGCCACCACAGCGCAGACATTGATGAAAGTTTTGCACTATTTAAAACACACAATCGGTTTGTAATGTCTTACTTTTAAGCAGCCTTTTAAACAACACATACAGTAGTTTCACTATAGTGTCCAGAGCAGACAGTGACAATAAAAAAAATATACGGTAAGGTACAGTATATTTTCCAGGGATCGAACCTGGGACCATAATTCTACCAAAGTGATCACCTAACCACTAGCCCACACGACAGCTACAGTGAACCGCACAGAGCGGCCTCGTCCTTGTGCACTCCTCCCGTTGCTGTTTTTAAAAAATGGTCATACTGTAATTCATCCCATCTCAGTGAAAGCTGTGCGTGCATCTCATTAATCTAAAGTATCGGTTATACCGTGACAACAACTCGGGCAACTTCTCTACTATTCAGATACTGTACCGTATGTATAATACAGTATGTGCAGTGATTTGCATCCTGTTATAAGATCTCACTGTACGGTACAGTACTATATACTGTATACAGTATGTATATTATGTGACATTAAAAATACAGTATGGGTTGTGCGTACATGCAAATGCTGTGAATGTGATATCCATCCAATTTACTGTAAGTTTAACTGTATGGCATTCAGTACAAATTACAGTACAACAGTGGAGCACTTGCCACCCAGCAGTTAAGCACTGTATTACATGCAATTACAAAAGTGGAGCACTCGCCACCCAGCGGTTAAGCACTGAATTACATGCCGTAGCATATCCTTCGTTGAAGAATACCACAGTATTCCACAAGTCCATGGCGCGACTCACGCCACGCCGTGAGCAACAAAATTGCTGGGCAGATCTGTAAATGTACATTTATTTCTTAATTAGAAAACAAAAATGTCAAATTTTTTAAACAAAACAAATATTATCTATGAACCCACCCCAAACCTGCAGCCACAACCCGACTCCCCAGAACAGCTTATCCCTCTATATCCCAAGACCCTCTTGGTCCTATCCATGAAATCTATAAGGCCCATCTTGTTCTTCAACAATAAATCCAGCAAGTATGCCTTGGTCCTATCCATGAAATCTATAAGGCCCATCTTGTTCTTCAACAATAAATCCAGCAAGTATGCCTTGGTCATGTCTAGAGTGCAGACCTTGTCCCCTGATCTATAACATTTGCCCAGCTCTGGTCCATAATGACTATATCTGATCCTCCTGCCAATCCATCTTCACCTATGTTTGTATTATTTGGATTATCTGCAAAAAAAAAGGAAATATGACTGTAGTGAATGGCCTAGGTGAGCATACATTGTCAGAGGATTGGGAAGAAATCTATTATATAAAACCTACATTACATCTATACATTTTGACACAAATATTCTTAGACCTGGAGAAACCCTCATCACTCTATATCCCCTGACAGTCTTAGTCCTATCCAGGAAATCAGGAAGGCCAGTCTTGTTCTTCAAGAAAAAAATAGGCCTTGGTCATGTCAATGTCATGTATCTGATCCTCCTGCTGATCCTTCACCTATGTTTTGTATTATTTGTATTATCTGCAAAAAACAATGTATTGAGTTCAGTAGGGTTAGGGAACTTAGGGCCTGATTCAGAGCCGGGCGTACATGCCGAAATATGTAAATTTAAGCGCTCGCACGTAATTTCGAACGCACCTAAAATTCCACCACAAAGACTACTGACCCCTCCTCTACCTAACAAGCGAGCCAAATAGCGAGCATACATCCCCAATGTGGCTTGCAGGGAACGCACGCACAAGTACAAACCGGAAGTGGGCCTGTCAGATTCCGATTACCTGCTCATTTATTCTGCCTACCTCCCTCAATCGTATCATGCCAATCAATATATCAATTAGCTTGTGTTCGTTGTTTTTTTTTTTTTTTGTAGTTGCAATAAACTTTACTCTTGTCCGTGTTTGTGTTTACCCGCAGAATACGTACAGTTTAAACATTAGCTTTCATTTGTCAAAATACATGTTTGAGGCAATTATCCATTTGTTTTCTGTGTTTTTACCCACGCATATTTTACTGGGTTCATTTCTTTATTTAAATTAGCTTATGCATGTCACTGCATCAAGCCCATCATAACTCTCAATATATTTTTGGCCCTGTCGAACACATGACTCATACACTAACCAATAGAATGGTTCCTGTTAATTTCCCAAATACATTAGCCAATCAAATTTATTTTCTGGTCTTTATTAAAACTGTTTTTTTTTTTAAAATACACCATTGCTATCATGAGCCTCTGCATTCACCAAGCGCGAGCTCCTGGTTTTGACAGGTGATGGACAGGCGGATCACCAGCCAGCCTCCCCCCATCACCAATCGTGAAAAGTGTTCCGCATATGCGGAGGTTCGTGGATGCCTGCGTCCCTTCGGCTCACGCCGCCAGATCAGCCAGCTGGAGCGCAGGTGGTCCAACCTTCAACGGCGGACGCCCCGCTTGCTGGCATGCTTTCGCATGCGAATAGCGGAAAGTACGTTTTTTTGACTTTGGTTTTCATGTTTATCTTTGTGGCCCTAACTGCGTGTGCATGTTTTCTTGTATGGCCTGTTTATTCTTTGTACTCATATCTGCATGTGCATGTTTTCTTGTATGGCCTGTTTATTCTTTGTATTCATATCTGCATGTGCATGTTTTCTTGTATGGCCTGTTTATTCTTTGTACTCATATCTGCATGTGCATGTTTTCTTGTATGGCCTGTTTATTCTTTGTACTCATATCTGCATGTGCATGTTTTCATTTTTTGGGGTTAAACAATTAGCGTTTAACAAGGTGATGTTCTAAACTAACCTCAATTTGTTTTCCATCATTTAGGGGCAGAGCGAAGACTACGGCGTCATCGCCGTCAGAGACGGCACTCTCGTCCCCTCTCCCCAACCCCCAGCCAAACCTCCTCTACCCAAAATTCCCCCTCCTCCCCAGCTTGCCCAGACCCTGTCGCCCATCCCTCTGTGCTAGTTCCCCTCCATCCCAATTCCACCTCCCCTCAACCCACCCCTCTCTTGACCACCCCATCTCCGGAATCGGTGATCACCTCTCCCACCTCCTTGGAAAATTTGTCCACCTCCGAGGAGGACGAGGGAGTTGTTTCGTTGCCAGCCGAAACAACGGTATGTATACCTTTTAACCTTTTTTGGTGTTGAAAATGTGTTGCTCTAATCCTTTGTCTGTGCCTTTTTCCTTTTTTTGGTTTGCCAAAAGTTTTGTAATATATCTGTTTGTATTTACATTTCACTGCTGATTTCCCCATACACATATCCCACATGGCAAAACAGTCAAACTTGTCTGTCTGGCTTCCGTTTTTTTTTTTTATGGTTTTTTGTTTGTCCATTTTTTGGGGCTTCTGGGTTTTTGTTAAAATGTGCTTTTTGCCACACTATTGTCACTTTTTGATAACTCTCTCTTGCTTGTGTTTTTTTGGAGATTCTTAAATTATGGATTAATTGTAGTAAGCACCACAATTTTCTAACCCACAGAGGACCAGAGGCGTTTGGCGGACCTAGCCAGGTGCATCCAAGTTATGCGGGGGCACGTGATCGGCCTGCTGGTGGTCCTGGATCGTATGGCAGGGATCCTGCGTCCCTAATTTTTTTTTTTTATCCTAAAATTATTTTTCCGAATTAAAAAGTAAAATTTTGAGTTCAGTCTCATTCCTTGTCTCAAAATCTTAGATTGTTTAAACTTACATAAGTAGACTCTTGCAGCAAGTATTTGCAACTAATGTCACTAAGATTGTGTTATGTTGATTTTTTTAAAGCAGGCACATGAAACAGCTAACACTAACAATCGGTTTTGCGAGTTTTCATTTTTTTCTTTTTTCACTTTAAAAATGTTACATGTTACAATTTTGGGGGAAACCTGCTTAGGCCGAGATTCCAAAGCATACTGATTGTACATAATACCTTTTTGGTGTTGGTTTGGACCCACAAAGCATAGTTAAATAATGTGCAAATTGCGACATTACAGGATTAACCCTTAAGCAAATTTAACGTGGATGAACCTGCTTACAGTTGCTTGTAATGTACACGAAAATTTTTGGGATTACAAAAGCAAAAAATATATTCACCACATAATCAAAAAACAAGAGTGTTGGTTCACAAACAATACACACAGTGATAAAATGTAAAAACCAGCAAACACCATAAGAAAAATTAAAAGAAAAATCAAGAACTTGTTGACGAATGAGCATGCCAACATGATTCAACAAATGTTGCGTTTCAAAATTGGGTCCAGAATATATATCCAATGTGTCCCCATGAAGTCATTTTTTGGTAGCAGGAAGTAGTCATCGTTTCAGTCCAAAAGATTATGAAATAAAACACAAGATGGGAAATAATAAACCAATTAATTTGATGGTCTCAAAAAATCCTTACGACATTGTGTCAAAGAACTTCTTCTTTTGTGCCCATAATTACCTAAAATATCTGGCCACAACATCATCGCGTATGGCCCCCCCACATACTGACCTCCAACCAACCTCGGGGGGGCTATCATCAGGCAAGGCATCCTCTGGCTGCATTGGGACACCACTCCTTATGGCGATGTTGTGAAATATCCCACACAGGACCACAATTTTCAAAACCATATCCGGCAAATACATGAGTTCGCCACCAGAGCGGTGGAGGCATCTGAATCGGCCTTTTAAAAGGCCGATACAGCACTCTACCACTTGCCTGGTGGCTGTAAGTGCGGAATTAAAATTACTTTGTGGCCCTGGTGTGGGAGCCAAATAAGAAGTGAGCAGCCAGGGCGTGCAAAGGTAGCCACTGTCTCCTGTGAAAAAGAAGTGACAACATCAGGAACACTGTGTATCAAGTTTAACATTGGTATGTACTAAAGGTCACCACTTACCCAGAAGCCACGCATCACCAGCTTGTAGGTTGTCTAATTTTTGCCATATCCCTGATTGCCGGAAGACGAAGGAGTCATGTGCACTTCCTGGTAATTTTGCATTCAGGGACAGGATCTGGAGGGAGGCATCACATACCACCATTACATTCAGTGAGTGATAGTGTTTGCGGTTCCTAAAAATGGCCTCCAGCCATGCTGGAGGCTGAAGTGGTATGTGAGTACCATCCACAACCCCTATGATGTGTGGGAAGCCAGCTATTTGGTAAAAATTGGCCTTGGCCACACTAAGAGAACCCATATCCAATGGCATTTTAATAAAATGATGGAGGTGCTTGAAAAGGGCCTCCATCACTGCCCTCAGGATCCTGGAAAAGGAGGATTGGGATATTCCCGCAACTATTCCCACCGTGGTTTGAAAGGATCCTGAGGCACAGAAATGTAACACCGCCATAAATTGCGTAAGTGGTGGTATTGCTGTAGGACTGTCAATTTGCTGCTCCAGATCACTCTCTATTAATGAGAGTGTCTATGATGATTTGGGGCGGAAGACGGTAGCGTCTTAACACCTCATCATCGGGCATTCCAAAAAGGGTGACACGTGTTCGATATATCTGGGGCCTTGCACACCTACGATGCCTACGCCTGGGACGAGATTGAGGTTGGTTGGCTTCCGGGAGCATGGCCACAACAATCCGACCAAGATCAAACTGAAATGGCAAGAATTGAATGTAAGGTTTGTTTGCCCCCCAAAAAACTGAAAAATCCTTATCTTTATGATACAATCCAATGATGCTTACATGCCGGGGTATTGACATGATTTACAAAGCCTAAAAAACAAAATACCCAAACAAGGTAAATATGTTTGGTGGCTATTTAGGATTCTTAATTTGGTAAAAGACAAAACATAAAAGGGGATAAACACACATTTCTCCAAAGAGCAAACCGACAGTGCGCAGACTTCCACAATTTGGGGCCCAAAAAACAACCAAGATTGCTAACGGTAAATATCACCCAATTTAACTACAGAAAATAAGCAGACAAAAATGCGCTAATTAGTTCGCAATTTAAATACAGGAAATAAGCAGACAAAATGCGCTAATTCGCAATTTAACTACAGAAAATAAGCAGACAAAAATGCGCTGATTAGTTCGCAATTTAACTACAGAAAATAAGCAGACAAAAATGCACTAATTAGTTCAGACATTTAGGAAACACAAAACTGTAAGGTGCACAAAAGTTGCGGACAAAATGACATGAACATTTAACAAACAAGTGAAAATCCAAACTTACCAATACAGGATATATGTCATTGGGGCAGAGCCAAAAGAAACCTACAAAAGGAGAATTTTGAAAAATTTAGAGAGCAAAAAAAAAAAGATTGCCAAATTGAACAAAAGGAAGACGTCAAAAAACTTACCAAAAAAATACACCACAACTAAAAGAACCACACCAAAAAAAGCGAACGGAAAGATAAACTAAAAAAAACGCACAGAAAAAAACGCCAAACACCGCCAAATACAATTCCCGCCAACAATCCACTCCGACCAACGTAACCTCCAACAACCAACACCCGCCACCTAGACTCGAGATGGCCAAAGCCATAAATAGTGATTCTTTTCCCGCTCAAATTAAGGATGGATCATAGGAACGCACAATCAATGATGCGGCCGAATAATGACGCATGTATAAATACGTCACGACCAAAAAAAAATGGTCTGGTGTATTTCTTGTTTTGGTATAAGAAATGGCTGCAGACCAGCCAAACTATGGCCAAGAGGCGGCCGGTAAGTTTTTCAGGCATTTCCAAACAAGGATTATTTTGAGACAGAATATAGTGAAAGTTTGCAAGCTAAAATTTCACAATTTTATTGAAAATAGGTGTGGAGGATGACATGGAAGAGGCTGCTGGGCCCAGTATTCCGGGCAAAGCAGGGAAAAAGAAAAGGCAGCCACAATTCACAAGAAAGGAGATGGAGATTTTGGTTCAGAAGTGTGTGGACATCCTGCCACAGGCAGACAGGAATATGGGTGCAAGCCAGAAGTGGAGAATGTGGGAGGAGATAGCCAGTGCTGTCAATAGGGTGGGTGATTATGTCCGTCTAGCCTGGGATGTCAAACGGCGGTAAGTAAAAACTTGACCCCCCCCAAAAAAAGATTGAACTAATGCAGGAATAATGCCTACTTTTTCACCCACAGATGGCAAGACTTCAAATATCGCCTTAAACAAAAAATGTCTGACAGGGCTAGGCATGCAAGGGGGACAGGTGGGGGTCCCACCCCTGTGTCATTGGAGTTTAATGATTTGGAAGAGCTGGCACAGGGGTGTGTGCAGGATGTGGAGGTGTTTGGCGTGTCCAACATGGATACGGACATTCCAGACTTTGCGGCTCCTCATGTTGTCCCAGGTAAATGTTGTGATGTAACCAACTCTGAAATGTTAATGTGACAATATGTAGATTGTAATGTTCCTCTTTTCCCTTTTTTCTCACAGAGACACAGGCGGATGAGTCTGCTCCAGAGGGGAGCCTTGGCCGCAGAATTTCTGCTGGCTCTGCAGGGGAGGAACCAGTACATCCGGCTGAGGACCCTGGGCAATCCCCCTCGCAGGCAGTGGCACTCCTCACAGAACTCAATTTTAAATCGGATTCCCATACAGAGATTCTGCAGAGGATGTACGCCAGTCTGCTACGGGTGGCTGAGGCCCTGGAGCAAAATGCTGCGGCCAACGTGACCATTGGTCAGGCCCTGGCTGAAAATACCAGGGCCAACATCAGAATCACCAATGCCCTGGAGCAGCTCGTTCGCCAGCACATGGTGGAGCCGACCTCCCTTCTTGTCCGGAACATCAGGATCCTCCACCTCTGGCACAACAACAGCCATTCCTCTAAATGTGCCTAGCCCTGTGCTTAGTCCAGAGGCCACAACATCTGCCTCTAGACAGGCCAACCAAAGGACATCCCAGAGCCGGTATGGCGCCCACCCTACCCCATCCAAACGGGGAAAAAAACTATGACAGCACTGGCTACTTTGCCCACACTCCTTCTGTGCTTGCCCCATATTCCTTTAGGGCCAAAACTTCCCTCTCCTTTCTTGTGAATTGTTTTTATTAATTTTGTCGTTTTTGTGCCAAAAATATCACTTAAACAAAAAATGTGTCAAATATTAGTGGGTAACAAGGACCCCAAAAATGTACGTGACAATGTACATGATTTGTTTAAAAATGTGTTTTGCAAATAAAACCTACAAATTGTTCTCAACTGTATTGTGACATTAATTGACAATTGTTTTATAGTTAATTCTGTCCCACAAGGGAAATACGAAATCTGAGTTTGGGACTTTCCCAAAATCAAGGGTTAAAACAAAATGTTACTTTAAGGAACACTTTGGAATAAATGTAAATAAAAAAGCAGACCAATGCAAAAGGTTACAATACACACAAAGATGATTACAATATTGTTACAAAATGCAAAAATACTAACCAAATTGTAAAATACATTCCTACCAAAAAACGCTAATTGATTGTGTAATCCTGAAATTAGCAGCCGAGATTTTCAGCTGCGTACGGTTTTGTGCTATTACAAAGGGGGAAAAAAAAAAACATTACAAGCTGGTTTTCAATCCAAAGTTGATTCTTTATCTGACAAGCCGTGATAAATCGATGAAACATCGTGGAGGCCCGGGCAAAAGCACAAGGCCATCGCCATTGTGGTCAAGTAATCCAGACCCTAAGCTGTGCGAACAGTTTGAACGGAAAGAGGATCAGCCAGTGACGTATGAGTTGGTACGAACACATTGGACGTTGGCATGAGCTAATTTATGTACGCCCCAAAAACGCCTCGCCACGCCTGCGTTTTCCCATCTCCACCCCCGTCACCGCCCAAAAATGGCCTGTTCTGTCAATCACATTTGACATGTCACTTCCTGTTCGCAATTTGCTGAATGAGTGAAAAAAAGCTCGCAATCTGCCGTGCGCACATGCACAGTGTTACACCGGCACATGCACGGTGTCACAACATCGGAACGCAATGAGCATACTGCTGTTAACGAGCGGCTCTGAATGAGGGCCTTAAATTGCTCAGTCTTCATGCAATGCTGGGAGTGAGTCTTTTTGGTTAACACAGATACCTATATAAATGACAGAACTTGCACACCACCAAGTGATTTCTTTTAAATCTTGTAGTGAAGATTTAAATAATAAAAGTCCCTTTCCAGGTCTCCAAACGGACTCTGCAAGGCGCTCAACCAAACCTCTAGCCCACACACGCCTGCCATATCAAGAACCGCACCTTCATGTACTATATGTGATGTGTGCGAATTATAGCAGGCAAGGTGTACAATGTCAGCAGCTGGCTGAGCATATGGTGGCAATGGAATAGAAGCAAATGATGGTTGGGGAGCATTCGTGAATATTTATTCTGCCTCATTAAAAGCTGTGTGAAATATTTTTATAAAAGTACAGGACTCACACACTTAATGTAATGATTTTTTAAAACTTTATTAGACATTCTTCTACAGCCCTGAAAACCCTGTACTATAGTATACTGAACCAGTTTCTATCAGCCAATCAATGGGCGGTGATAAAATAATGAATTGGATATCAGACGCATGGTGGACATAATTGTATTACACCTTTATGGCTTTTTCGTACGCCATGGTACATTCTATTATGATTAATACCGAATGGCGCGACTCAATGCATATCGTGTGGTATGAGAAGCATGGCGCGCTACATGGAGTATGGAGCAACAAACTAGATTTACCCTTATGTACATGCTATTATATACTATGATATAAGACAGAGGCTGTAATGTCATTTTATGGGATTCTCCATAGGCAGTGTTCTCTATGTATAGAAATATTTCCCCCATAAATCACAATTATCTAAAAATACTACTATTCTAATATTTGTGAATATACATATGATTGTTACTGGCTGCTCCTATACATAAAAGGCCAACTGGTATTTATGAACATTTTGAAATGTATTCTATTGCTGAGAGTGGGAAGTACCTGATGGAATAGATGCATGCATACTGCAGCCATATTTGTCTGTGGGTGATGTGAGTGGACCAATTCTTCATTTTGTTCTCTACTTAATTCCAGGGACACAATGCTCCGTATCATGTTTTGCAGAGTATACTCAAACATAAACTACCTCACCCGTTATACCACTTTGGTTTATTTTTTTTTATCAATATAAAAGATATAGGGATAATTGTGCAGCAACCTACAGGGACTGTTCAGCTATTCCCAGTAACTAAAACTGGATGTATGACTTGTACAGCTACTAGTAAACAATGCCCTTTGTTTTTTCAATATTAGGTGGTATTCTCTGATAACAGCTTTTAATCTTTATTAGAAACAAAACTGATACAGATAAATGTAGTTTTCTTAAAAAATATGTAATTTTAATACAATTTTCCTTAAACCACCCCCCCATTCCCCAGAACTGCTTATTCCTCTATCCCCAGACCCCCTTGGTCCTATCCATGAAATCCAGAAGGACCATCTTGTTCTTCAACAATAAATCCAGCAAGTATCCCTTGATCATGTCCAGAGGGCAGACTGTGTCACTGGTCCATAACATTTGCCCAGCTCTGGTCCATAATGACTGTATCTGATCCTACTGCCAATCCATCACCTTCACCTATATATGTATTAGTTGGATTATCTGCAAAAAAAAAAGGAGATATGACTGTAGTGAATGGCCTATGTGAGCATACATTGTCAGAGGACTGGGAAGAAATCTATTCTATAAAACCTACATTACATCTATACATTTTTAAACAAATATTCTCTTAGCCCCGGAGAACCCCTCATCCCTCTATATCCCCAGACAGTCTTAGTCCTGTCCGGGAAATCAGGAAGGCCAGTCTTGTTCTTCAAGAAAAAAATTGCCTTGGTCATGTCCAGTTATGTTGGAAGGGTGGTCTTTGTCCCTAACCTATAATAATGTTTGCCCAGCTCTGGTCCATAATAACTGTATCTGATCCTCCTCCCTATACATCCCCTTCATCAGTGTTTTTATCCTTTAGATTATATGCAAAAGAAGAAATGATTGTAGTGAATGGCCTATGTGAGCATACATTGTCAGAGGATTGGGAAGAAATCCATTATAGAAAACCTACTATGGCCATTACCTAGTGACACTTTGGACCTATACTCTAACTAGTTTTCTTTTACCTATGCGGTGTAGCAGGGCCTTAACTAGGGTGGTGAGGCTGGTGCCTCCACACAGAGTGCAGTCTGTCCTTGTGCGGAATCGGCCGCCCACCACAATTTGTCAGGCCACTCACTGTGATGTATATACTAGCAGCGATGCACCCAGCTCCTGTATTTCACTGCAGTCCTGCCAGCTGCCTGTCTAAACTGTCAATGACTTTTTCCTGCGCCATGGTACATTCCATTATGATTAATACTGAATGGCGCAACTGAAGTCGCATCATGTGGCATGAAAAGCATGGCACGCTACATGGAATACGGAGCAACAAACTGGCTTTACCCATATGTACATGCTATTATCAGACACTGTGATATAATACAGAGAGGCTCTAATGTCGTTGTATGGGATTCCCCATAGGCAGTGTTCTCTATGTACAGAAAAATTTCCCCCATAAATCACAATTATCTAAAATACTACTATTCTTATATTTGTGCATATACATGATTGTTACTGGCTTCTCCTATAAATAAAAAGCCAACTGGTATTTATAGACATTTTGAAATGTATTATATTTCTAATAGTGGGAAGTAACTGATGGAATAGATGTATGCATACTTCAGCCATATTTATCTGTGGGTACTGTGAGTGGACCAATTCTTCATTTGTTCTCTACTTAATTCCAGGGACACATTGCTCCTAATCATGTGTTGCAGAGTATACTCAAACATAAACTACCTCACCTGTTATACCACTTTGGTCTATTTTTTTTATCAATATAAAAGATATAGGGGCAATTGTGCAGCAACCTACAGGGACTGTTCAGCTATTCCCAGTAATTAAAACTGGATGTATCACTAGTACAGCTACTAGTAAACAATGTCCATTGTTGTTTTTTCAATATTAGGTGGTATTCTCTTATGATAACAGCTTTTCCTCTTTATTACAAACAAAACTGATGCAGATAAATGTAGCTTTCTTAAAAAACATGTCATTTTTATACAAATTTCCTTAAACCACCCCCCCATTCCCCAGAATTGCTTATTCCTCTATCCCCAGACCCTCTTGGTCCTATCCATGAAATCCAGAAGGACCATCTTGTTCTTCAACAATAAATCCAGCAAGTATCCCTTGATCATGTCCAGATGGTGGACTTTGGGCCAGATTCAGAGCCGCTCGTCAGCGGCAGTACGCTCATTCGACGAATGAGCGAGAAAATGTAAATTCAAGCGCTCGCTCGTAAGTTCGCTCGTAGTTAATCTTCCGCCCCAAAGTCTCCCAACCCCTCTAGCTAACGAAGGAGCAAAATTATGACCGTCCATCTCCAAATTTGGTTGCAGAGACCGCTCGCACAAGTCCAAACCGGTAGTGGGCCTGTCAGATTTTGATTACCTGCTCGTTCATTCTGCATACATACTTTAATCATTTCATGCCAATCATTATATTAATTAGCTTAATTGCTCTTCACATGTTTGCAATCTGTTTTTCTTTTTCATTTTCAATAAACTTTATTCTTGTCCGTGTGTCATTTTTCCCGCAGAATACGTACGGTTTCAACAATGTTTATAAAAAATACATGTTTGAACCAATGATCCTATTGTATGCATGTGTTTGTGATAGGCATATTTTAGTTTTTTCATTTCTTTTTTTAAATTACCTTACGAATGTCACTGCATCAAGCCTATCATAACTCACATTATATTTGTTAGGCTGGAGGACACATGACTCATACAATAACCAATAGAATGGTTCCTGTTAATTTAGCAACTACATTAGCCAATCAAATATTTTCTCTGGCCTTTATTAAAACTGTTCATTGTAAAAAAAACCTTTGCCATCATGAGAGCCTCCGCGTTTACCAGGCAGGAGCTTTTGGTCCTAACGGAGGTGATGGACCGGTGGATCACCAGCCAGCCACCCCCCATCAGCAACCGCCAGAAGCGATCTGCCTATGCGGAGGTTTGCCGCCGCCTGCGCTCCTTCGGCTCACGCCGACAGATCGGGCAGCTAGAGCGCAGGTGGTCGGATCTGCGCCGCCGCACGCCACGCTTGCTGGCCTGTTTTTGGCAGCGGATAGCTGAAAGTAAGTGTTTTCCTTTCTTTTTTTGCGGCCCTATCTGCGTGTGCATGTTTTCACTATAGCCCTGTTGGTAGTTTTTGGACAGGCCTGCGTGTGCATGTTTTCAGTATAGCCCTGTTGGTAGTTTTTGGACAGGCCTGCATGTGCATGTTTTCAATTTTTTAAATGTTAGAACATTTGTGTCATTGTTAATTTGGGGCCAAACCCCCCCCACCCCAAAAAAAGACTAAACATTTTTCTCAACTCATTTAGGGGCTGAACGCAGAATCCGCCATTGCCGCAGGCACAGACGCCCGGGCTCGGCCCCTCAGTCCGATGCAAAGCCCAGCAGCAACTCCCCAACTTTCCCCCAATTTCCCCTCCACCCCTGACCGGCCACTACCTGAGGCCCCTCCCTCTGGAAATTTGAGCCCACAACAAATGTCACCCTCCACTCCACCCCCCCTTCTCTTTTCTTCACCCTCCCCTCCCCCCCGGCGCTTTTCATCGCCATCAAGCAGCTCCAAGATCTCCCCTCTGTGGAGCCTACAGCACTGTACCACCTCCGAGGAGGAGGAGGATGGAGGGCCTACAAAACCCCCAATTCCCTATGACCGGTAGGTTTCCCTGTTATAAATTTGAAAATTTGCATTGTTGACATTTTTAATTTGATAACAATGTATTGGATTTTTACCAATGAAACATATCACACATGTCCAAACACTCATACTTGGGTAGTTATTGTTTACCCTAACAAGGGTACTTATTTTTTGTGGTCGCCTTTTTGTGTGTTCATTTGTAATTTAGTATTTCTGCCATCTTTGCATTTGCCAGTACTTTGTTTTCTAATCACAATTGGATCTTTGTTTACACTTTTTTTTTTTTTAGGAATTGTGTTTTTTAAACTTATAATGTAAGGTTTTTGATTTTTTCTCTTTTTTTTTTTTTCCAAACAGAGGACCAGAGGCGGATGCATTGTATGCAGGAAGGTTTGGCCGCCTTGCGTGGCCACATGATTTCGATGTTAGTGGTCCTTGACCAAATGGCGGTGGCCCTTCGGCGATGATTTTTTATTTTTCTGGTTTGTTTTTTTCAAATTATTGTTTGGCAATTAAAATTTCTTTGTATTTTAATGAGTCTCATTCATTGTCTGAAACAATTACATTGTTTAACCTTCCATAAGTCCACTATTTGATCATGTACTTTAAAGTAAGGTAAATTATATTGTACAAAGTGCTAGTAAGTATGTAAGCTGCCACATTAAACACCTCACCATACCAATAGGTTATTACAAATTCAAACATTTTCTTGTTTTTCTTTGGGTGGGTAATGTAAATTTTTAAAAAAAATCAGTTTAGGCCTAGTTTGGCAAACCTACTGAATCAACATAATACCTTTTGATGTTTTTGTTAAGCCACAAAGCATGTTCAAAGACTTAAACATTTCACACATTACAGGATTAGGCATTACGAAAGTTGGCCTTTTTTGTGCCAGGTTACACGTGATTCGAATTTAGAAAAAAGTCTTTTTAATGTCAAACAAAAATTTAATACACACCAAACACATACAGAAAGTGAATTGTGACAAGCAATTCACACAGTGAAAAGACACTTGAAAAAACAACCAACACCAAAAGCAAACAACAAAAGAAACAATCAAGAACTGATGAAATAAGTAGCAGGCCAACATAAAGCCACAAATGAGGCGATGAAATAATTGATTCCAATGTGGCCACATGTACACAATTTAGTGGAGCAGGTAGTAGGCATCGTTTTGTCGAGGTGTGTAAAGGAAGACAAGAAAAGTTAAAAATAAATTAATAATTTCAAAAGAACATTACAATGGTACATATCGACATTGTGTCAATTAAGTAAATGTTTGTCAATAATTACCTGAAAAATCTGGGCACCACATCATCGTGTATGGCCCCCCCACATACTGACCTCTGACCAACCTCGGGGGGGCCATCCTCAGGCAAGGCATCCTCTGGCTGCATTGGGACACCACTCCTTCTGGCGATGTTGTGAAATATCCCACACAGGACCACAATTTTAGAAACCATAGCCAACAAATACATGAGTTCGCCACCAGAGCGGTGGAGGCATCTGAATCGGCCTTTTAAAAGGCCGATACAGTGCTCCACCACCTGCCTGGTGGCTGTAAGTGTTGAATTATACTCACTTTGTGGCCCTGGTGTGGGAGCCAAATAAGGAGTGAGCAGCCAGGGCGTGCAAGGGTTGCCACTGTCTCATGTGAAAAAACAAATACAACAATCAGGATCACTGTGTATCAAGCTTTGCATTGATTTCAACTAAAGGTCTCCACTTAACCTACAAGCTCATGATGCGTGGCTTCTGGGTATCTAATTTATGCCAAATCCCTGATTGCCAGATGACGAATGAGTCATGTGCACTCCCGGGTATTTTGGCATTCAGGGACAGGATCTGGAGGGAGGCATCACATACCACCATTACATGCAGTGAGTGATAGTGCTTACGGTTCCTAAAAATTTCCTCCAGCCGTGCTGGAGGCTGAAGTGGTATGTGGGTAATATCCACAACCCCTATGATGTGTGGGAAGCCAGCTATTTGGTAAAAATTGGCCTTCGCCACACTAAGGGAACCCATATCCAATGGCATTTTAATAAAATGATGGAGGTGCTTGAAAAGGGCCTCCATCACTACCCTCAGGATCCTTGAAATGGAGGATTGGGAGATTCCAGCCACTATTCCCACCGTGGTTTGAAAGGATCCTGAGGCACAGAAATGTAACACCACCATTAATTGCGTAAGTGGTGGTATTGCTGTAGGACTGACAATTTGCCGCTGAAGATCACTCTCTATTAATGACTGTGTCTATGATGATTTGTGGAGGAAGATGGTATCATCTTAAAACCTCATCATCGGGCATTCCAAAAAGGGTGACACGTGTTCTATATATCTGGAGCCTTGCTCACCTACAATGCCTACGCCTGGGACGAGGTTGAGGTTGGTCGGGTTCCGGAAGCAAGGCCAAAATAATACGACCAACATCAACCTGAAATGGTAAGCCAGGTAGTTAATGTTTGCTGAAAATGTAAAAACAAAAATATACTTATCTTTGCCGCAAAATTCAAAGATGCTTACATGCCGGGGTATTGTGATGAGTGCAACAACCTACATTTGCACATTAGAAATTCGTGTTAGAATTTTTGGGGGACAGATTGGAATCTGAAAAAATTGGCAAATGCGTTAAAAGATAGGGGGGAGCACACATTATTTGGAAAATGCACCCTACATTGAGTGGACAAACAAGAATGCCCAAATTTATACTCAAAAACACATTAGTGCGCTAAATAGTTTGCATTTTTACATGGAGAATAAGGAAACATTAGTGCGCTAAATAGTTAGCATTTTTACATGGGGAATAAGGAAACATTAGTGCGCTAAATAGTTAGCATTTTTACATGGGGAATAAGGAAACATTAGTGCGCTAAATAGTTCGCATTTTTACATTGGGAATAAGGAAACATTAGTGCGCTAAATAGTTTGCATTTTTACATGGAGAATAAGGAAACATTAGTGCACTAAATAGTTCGCATTTTTACATGGGGAATAAGGAAACATTAGTGCGCTAAATAGTTCGCATTTTTACATGGGGAATAAGGAAACATTAGTGCGCTAAATAGTTCGCATTTTTACATGGGGAATAAGGAAACATTAGTGCGCTAAATAGTTTGCATTTTTACATGGGGAATAAGGAAACATTAGTGCGCTAAATAGTTCGCATTTTTACATGGGGAATAAGGAAACATTAGTGCGCTAAATAGTTCGCATTTTTACATGGGGAATAAGGAAACATTAGTGCGCTAAATAGTTCGCATTTTTACATGGGGAATAAGGAAACATTAGTGCGCTAAATAGTTTGCATTTTTACATGGGGAATAAAGAAACAGTGCGCTAAATAGTTAGCTTTTTTTAGGTAAAAACAAAGGAAATATATTTGGCTAAACATTATGCTATATTTAGTGTTAATACATGATTGATAAAATTAGAAATAAAACATTACTGGTCAAAACATTTGCGAAGACCAAAACAACAAATTTGGAAAATCATGAAAAAAGAAAAACTTACCGAAATTCAACAAATAAGTCACAGTCCAAAAACTTCAATGGGGCCCAGCCAAAATAACTGTAAAAAAAAAAAAATTAAAAAAAAAAAAAAAAAAAAAAAATTAAAAAAAAAAAAAAAAAGAACATTTGGTTTGTAGATCCCTTATTTTTTCAAGGAGTTGTAAAAAATACTTACTCAAAAAATAACCAACAAAGAAAATAACTGCAAGAAAAAAAAGAACGGAAAATCCCCCCCAAAAAACAAGAACCAACTCCAACAATCCACTAATCCCGCCAACAATCCACTACTACACACGAAACCTCCAACAATCATCACCCGCCACCTCGACTCGAGTCGCCAAAAGCCATAAATAGTCTTTATTTTCCCACTCAAATTAAGGACAGATCATAGGAGCGCACAATGATGCGAACGAATAATAAGGATGCATGTATAAATACGTCATGGAAATTCACAAACTGTCTGCTGTAGTTCAAGTTGTTGTGCTCAAAATGGCTACAGACCAGCAAAACAATGGCCAAGAGGCGCCCGGTAAGTATTTGTCTCTTTTGGATTAAAGGATTATTTAGAACCTGAATTTAGAGAAAGTTTGACATCTAAATTTAAACAATGTTTTTGAAAAAAGGTGTTGAGGATGCCATGGAAGAGGCTGCTGGGCCGAGTAGGCCAACAAAAGAAACCAAAAAAAAAAGGCAGCCACAATTCACAAGAAAGGAGATGGAGGTTTTGGTACAAATGTGTGTTGACACCCTGCCACAGGCAGATTGGAATATGGGTGCAAGCCAGAAGTGGAAAATGTGGGAGGAGATAGCCAGTGCTGTCAATAGGGTGGGTGAGTTTGAACGTCTACCCCGGGATGTCAAACGCCGGTATGTAAAAACTACATTTTTAAAAAAAGTGGTTACAGGGCCAAATACTGCAGGAATAATGCAAACTTTTTCACCCACAAATGGACCGATTATAAATATCGGCTGAAACAAAAACTGGCTGAGAGGGCTAGGCATACAAGGGGGACAGGTGGGGGGTCCCACCCCTGTGTCATTAGAGCTAAATGACTTGGAAGAGCTGGCACAGGGGTGTGTGCAGTATGAGGAGGTGTTTGGTGTGTCCAACATGGATACAGACATGCCAGACTTTACGGGTCCTCGTGTTGTCCCAGGTAAATGTTATGTTACCAACTCTGAAATGTGTTTGTGACAATATGTAGATTCTAATGTTCCTCTTTTCTCATTTTTCTCACAGAGACACAGGCGGATGAGTCTGCTCCAAAGGGGAGCCTTGGCCGCAGAACTTCTGCTGGCTCTGCAGGGGAGGCAGCAGTAGATCCGGCTGGGGACCCTGCAGAAGCCAGTCCAGGGCAATCCCCCTCGCAGGCAGTGGCCCTCCCCCTCGCAGGCAGTGGCCCTCCTCACGGATCTCAATTTTAAATCGGATCACCACACAGAGATTCTGCTGAGGATGGACTCCAGTCTGCTACGGGTGGTGGAGGCCATGGAGCAAAATGCTGCGGCCAACGTGACCATTGGTCAGGCCCTGGCCGAAAATACCAGGGCCAACATCAAAATTACCAATGCCCTGGAGCAGCTCGTTCACCAGCACATGGTGGAGCCGCCCTCCCTTCCTGCCGGAACATCAGGATCCTCCACCTCTGGCACAACAACAGCCATCCCTCCAAATGTGCCTAGCCCTCTGCCTAGTCCACAGGCCCCAACATCTGCCTCTGGACAGGCCAGCCAAAGGACATCCCGGACCCGGTCAGGCTCCCACCCTACCCCAGCCAAACGGGTGAAAAAAGCGATGACAGCACTGGCTAATTTTCCCACAATCCTTCTGTGCTTGCCCCATATTCCTTAAGGGCCAAAACTTCCCTCTCTTTTCTTATGAATTGTTTTTAATGTGTTATTTTATTTTTGCCAAATGCCACTATTGTTGGGTTTGTTTTTTTTTGACAAAATTTTTGACGTTAGCCAGAACTGCAAACTGGCAAATGCACATGAAAATATAAAAATGTGTGTAAAACATAAAAACATTACAAAATCTGCTCCATTGTATTGTGACATTATTAAAAAAATGGATTTTAGGTAATCCCGGACCAAAAAAAAAAAGAGTCCAAAGGGTTAAAAACCATTTAGGAGTTTTAAGGAACACTTTGCAAAAACAAAATGGATTCGAATTTTCCTGGCCCATTAAAAATTTTGCAAAAACACAAACATGATGACAATATTGTTGCAATAACCCAAAACCAAAAATTAAAATTCTAAATAAAAAAAAAAAATAGGTACGCTAATTGTTTGTCTAATCCAGAAATTAGCAGCTGAGTATTTCACCTGTGTATGGTTTTCTGCTACTAAAAAAAAAAAAAAAGTTGCTAAAAACATTACAAGCAAGTTTTCAATTCTAAGTTGATTGCTTTTCTGGCAAGAAATGATAAATCGATGAAACATCAAAGAGGCACAGGAAGGAGGATGAGACCATCGACATTGTGGTAGAGTATACCAGACCACAAGCTGTGTGAGCAGTTTGAACGGAAAGTGGATCAGACAGTGACATATGACTTGTTCCGATCACATTTGACGTTCGCATGAGATTTATGTACGCCCTAAAAACGCCTCGACACGCCGGCGTTTTCCCATCTCCACCCCCGTCAACGCCCAAAAATGGCCTGTTCTGTAAATCACATTTGACATGTCACTTCCTGTTCGCTATTCGACGAATGACTAAAAATAAGATCGCAATCAGCCGTACGCACATGCGCAGTGTAACACCGGCGCATGCGTGGTTTCACAACATCGGAACGCTACAAGCGTACTGCCGCTTACGAGCGGCTCTGTATGAGGGCCTTTGTCCTTGATCTATAACATTTGCCCAGCTCTGGTCCATAATGACTAGATCTGATCCTCCTGCTGATCTATCACCTTCACCTATGTTTGTATTAGTTGGATTATCTGCAAAAAAAGGAACTATGACTGTAGTGAATGGCCTATGTGAACTTACATTATCAGAGGATTGGGAAGATATCTATTCTATAAAACCTACATTACATTTACATGTTTTTACACAAATATTCTCTTAGCCCCAGAGAACCCCTCATCCCTCTATATCCCCAGACAGTCTTAGCCCTATCCAGAAAATAAGGAAGGCCCATCTTGTTCAAGAAAAAAATTGCCTTGGTCATGTCCAGTTATGGTGGAAGGCAGGCTTTGTCCCTGACCTATAATTGTTTGCCCAGCTCTGGTCCATAATGTATCTAATCCTCCTCCTGAACCATCCCCTTCATCAGTGTTTATAGATTGGATTATCTGCAAAAGAAGAAATGATTCATAGTGAATGACCTATGTGAGCATACATTGCCAGAGGATTGGGAAGAAATCTATTATATAAAACCTACTATGGGCATTACCCAGTGACGCTTTGGACCTGTACTCTGACTAGTTTTCATTTACCTACATGATGTATCAGGGCCATAACTAGGGTGGTATGGCTGGTGCCTCTGCACAGAGCACAGTCTGCCGCACACACAGCAATTTCTATGGCAGGCCGCTTGTAGCTATGTATTATACTAGCAGTGATGTGCCTGGCTCCAGTCCTTCACTGCAGCCCTGCTGACTGCCTGTCTAAGCTGTCAATGACAGCTAAGACTTTTTCTGGCTCTTGTACTCTGTGCTCTTTCTGTATGGATAGCCAGAGCCAAATTATGGTAAGGGTGGGGCCACAGAGGACGAGGGGTTACAGCCGTGTCAGAAAAGTCAGCTAAGGAAGACACGTTACTGCTGGGAGCAGATGACCTCTCTGACCAATCAGCAGAGCTTCCTGTACTGTCAGTCACTATCAAGCTGCAGCTCCATATGACAGGGGAAGGGGAGGAGACTGCGGAGACTACTGTGCTCTAACTACCAGCCCCTGCTGTAGAAGCTTCTGCAGTATGGGAAAAATACCTAGCTCTGCTTCTTGCTTGAGTGGATACTGAGGTAGTTTGGGGGGCTGCTTGTGAGTTTTTAGGGAGATGCGTACTGGTTCTACAGAGTTTCAGTCCTACGTCTGTATTGTCTGTAGGCCACAATTGTTCAGGGATTTGAGACAGCCAGCTGGGTAGTGTCTGTGAAACAGGCATGAGTCTACATTTGTCGGGCTGCCATAAGGCATCCTGCGCCATGTCAGCGTTTTGTTCTGTCATGTGCAGGTAGACTCCGTCAGGTGTACAGGTGATTGAACATCTGAGCTTTGTTAACAGATCTCGACCCAGTAGGCTGACAGGTGAACTTGTGGATGACAGAAATAAATGTGTCTCGGTGAGGGGACCAAGTGTAACAGTTAATTGTTCAGAAATTGTAATTTCAACTGAATTATTAGATACCCCTACTGCTGTGACTGTCTTGTTAGTAACAGGAAAGTTTAGGTTTCCTGCAAGTACAGAGAAAGTGGCTCCCGTGTCAATTAGACAGGGATTTACTTTATCATTCACAATTAAACTTGCCATTGGATCATCACTGTCTGCAGTCAATATTGGACACATGGAAGCCACAGTCTCCTGTCAATTATTATTTTCTCTAGTCTGGTTAAAATTCCTTTCAAATTTGTCTTGGTTTCCCCTGTCTGGGAAGTCGCCTACAGTCATAGGACATATCTCCCATGTTCTGACAGTTGTAACATATTACCTCTTTATTGCAAGTCTATCTCCTATCACGCAGGAAGTGTCTGTTTGCCTGCTGTGCGGTCGCTTCAGCTGACTTAATCTGTACATTCATAAGCTTGTGCTGTCTGTCTTTTTCAAACAAATTATTCTTGTGGTGCCTGCACCATTCAATAATGTTTAAACTTTTTGTTTTCCAGTCTGGTGCTTGTCTTGTCTAGACTGTATAGGTTTCTTTAAACCTTCTACATAAGATGTTACTAGTAAAGGAGCTAAGTCCTGTTTTTCCTGAATGTCTGGAATCCCACTATGGCATCTGCTACTGACGCCTTAGGATCCTGAGCAATGCTCATTATCTGTGTCCAGTCTATGATCGCAGGGAAAGTCTTGTTAAAAGCTGTTTCTAATTCCGTCCACTTAGTTTCTATAGCTCTATCGTCAACAACGTCATCAGCCTGCCACGTCAAATGTTGTTTTAAAGAGGCATTTGTTTTCAGTAAGGCAGGTAACAATTGTAACAAGTCTTTGTAAGTTGGACTGTGTATATGTTTTGTTAAGACTGATCCCATGCAGCTTAAGGATTTTTTGTGGATCAGACATATTTTCTGCTAGGGCTCTAAGATCAGATGCCGTCCAAGGAATGTGCATGTAATATGTCACTGCTGGGCCTCCGGCTACTGCCAGGGGAGCAGTAATGAGTCACACAGGGTTCAATTACTGCTGTGACACTTCAGGTGCAAATGGTGTGGACGTAAATGGTATCATTCTCCGGCCTCTTTCCTCAGAAAGAGGTGTTACGACAGAATCTAGTGTGTGCATACCAGATGAATCTGGTGACTGAACATGGTTCGGAGATGTGTGTAAGTGTCGTTAGGAGGAGGGGAAGGAGCACTGGCAAGCAGCTGGGAATTGTCTGCAGCCCGTGCACCTTCCTCTGGGTTAGTTAGAATCTGGTGGGAGGTAGGGATACAATGCCTCCTCCCTCCTGTCATCCTCATCTACAGTTGTTTTTAAACCATGGTTTGTTTTGCATATAGTGGGGGACATGCAGAAGGAGTTAACATTGCAACAGATTCAGATACCCATAAACAAAAGGATTTCCATTCATCACAACTTTTAAAAAAATTCCTTTATTATTCAAAATTGCTCTGTCAAATGTACCTGTTAGGGGAAAAGTTAGATTATCCTGTGTTCGCTTATTCCACTTTTTCAAATATTTCACCGCAATCATACCATGCTTTAGATACATATCACTGGCTGGGCCATTCAGGGGATATTTCCCCTAGACAGATCGTCCCTGTCCCATTCTCTTTGTCACACTCCTGGTGCACTCTAATCCTCTTAACCCAGCGTTTCCCAGAAAAATATGACCCCATAACGCAATAATGGATGGGAACAGATGACCCAGTCAAAACCTGTCGATGCATCCAACAAAAACGGAACCTGAGAAGCTAAATTTCCACCTGAAATAAAGCCCGGACCCTTGTTTTTCACCAGCGTGTGTGAAAGCTTGCTACTCTTTGGCCAAAAAGTCCTCACACCTTAAGTTTCATTCACAACTGCAAAACCACTCTCGGCTGTTTGCAAGCAGAGATCTTATTTCACTCTCAACACTTCTTAGTTATCACAGCTTCTCCAGTCATTCACAAATTTAGAATAACACAGGATTTCCTAGTAGCAGTAAAACACTTTCACCTTAGTATTCAATGTTATTGAGACAATGCAGAGATCATGTAACCATTATCATGTAATATAACAGCCTAAAAACATGAAACATGAAATGTACAGTTCAATAATTGTTCAATTCAGTAAATGCAATAAGCAATAATTAATAATCATAGGAGATAATTATAGGAAAAGTATGCATTCGCCTGATCCTTACTCTGAAAAAGGAGTCCGTTTTGGAGTTTACTTCACTACACAGGACTGACCCACTGTTTTTTTCCTTCACAGAAAATGAAAGGTAACATGAAAAGTATCTCACCTGCAGCTGCGTTATTTCTGCGACAGAGAATCCAGTAGCTGTATTGTCCTGTGTAGGCAAAGATTCCAAGCGGGTAGTAACACCAACTGTAATAGAAAATAAATTGATTCTCCGGGATCAGATGAAATAGCATAACTTGTTTATTCCCATGCATGTGGGTGTCTCAGCTCAAAGGTGGCTTGAGAGACAACTTGGTGGAGGAATACAACAGGCTTAAATAGGCATTGTCCAATCCACATATGGTTACAGATGCAAGCATAGCTAATTACAAGTCATTCCCTAATAACACAAATGGCTTACATGCAGAACACACAACTATTTATAATTAGACATGGTGGACTTCATGTTTGGTCATACAAGGTTCATATGTCAAAAGAGAGACATTATCCATCATTTCTACTGTTCATGACCTCTCCAAAGACACCCTTTTGGTTTAAACTTAGATTGGAGATTTAGCATTTGTTCTTGTACCATGTAAGTAATGCCATGTCTAGAGGGTGGGGGTAAAGATAAAGGAGTCATTTACAGGTCTATGCAACACAGTAAAAATAAGTAACCCTTACACAGTCAGCTTCACTTCCAACTTTATCCCTACTTCCCTTACAATTTGAATATTGATAAAATTTTTATACTAGGAGGAAAGTATATTTTCATTTAATTTCTTTTATTACCAATATTCTAAGATTGCAAAAACAGATCAAATAATGTGATGATGCCACCATGATGCTAGTTGGATAGGTATCCCCATGGAAATGGTAAGAAATATGATTACCCGCAGGTTACCATCGGAAATGGGGTTTATGTCCATGTTAAATCTGCACTATTTGCTCCTAGATAGTCATATACATAAACAGTTTATAATACAAGTAGCTACACATACTATAAATCCACACACCATTAAACAATTCATACGCTATGATTTGTATATATAGAAACATAGAATTTGACAGCAGATAAGAACTTCATCCCTATTAGCTCCTTAGATCTCTCTTAAGGATATTCTTATGCCTATCCCAATTGTTAAAATTGATCAATCATCTTAGCTTTAAACACCTCTGATGGGAGGCTATTCCACTTATCGACTACTCTTTCTATGAATTAATTTTTCTTCAAACTTCCTCTGAGCCAAGCTCCCTCCCAGTTTCAGTGCATATCCTCGTGTTCTTGTACTATTCTTCCTTTGGAGAATGTTTCCCTCCTGTACCTTATTAAAACCCTTGATGTATTTGGAAGTTTCTATCATTTCCCCCACTTTCCCTTCTCTTCTCCAAACTATACATATTAAGATCTTTTAGTCTTTCCGGGTAAGTTCTGTGCTATAGGCCATGCACCATTTTAGATGCCCTTCTTTGTACCATCTCTAATGTATTTATATCCTTCTGGAGATATGGCCTCCAGAACTGAACACTATTCTAGATAAAGCCGTACCAATGACCTATATAGTGGTATTATCACTTCTTGTTTCCTGCTACCGATTCCTCTCCCTAAGAAACCAAGCATCTGACTTGCCTTTCTCAATACTTTGTTGCATTGCTTGCATGCATTCAAGTCATCTGAAATGGTGACTCCTAAGTCCATTTCCTCCTCTGTATTAGTCTCCTTGATACTATTTTTAGCCTTTTGGTTATTGAGACCTAAGTGCATGATTTTGCATTTGTTTACATTAAACTGTAGTTGCCAAGTTCTTTCCCATTTTTCTAGTCCACCCAGATCCTCAGGCAATTGTTTTACCTCTTCTGGTTTCTACCTTGTTGCATACTTTTGTGCCATCTGCAAAATGACTTTCCCTTCAAACCATTTGCAATTTCACCAACATAGATATATACAGTATATATACTTTAGCAGAGAAATAGGGCTAAATTGGAAGGAGAACTGGGCATGGAGAGTGTAGGTCATAATCAGGGATAGTCTTTCTAAAAGGGACATTTGGAAGGTCTGATCTGTATCGGGGAAATTCCTATATTTGTATCCCCAACATTGATTAAAACCAGAAAAAAATCTAACCCATTAATTTCACTGCAAAATAATGTAAGATACACTGGTACATGTGATCTAGAAATAGGGGAACATTTATTTGGAAATCATAACAGCAGGTGAGCAAATTATGTAGAAATAGCTGCTGCATAACTTTTTATTGTTCCTTTGTACTGTACCAATTATTCAATATGGGAGATTTCACAGAAATTTCCAGCAGTACTAAAAAGCCTGTCCTCGTTGTTGTTATTAATGGGGACTATGATCTGAACCCTATGCACCAAACTCCAAAATGTGAAGCTTTCTGGAGCTTAGCACCCATAGTTTCCACAATCTTCAGATGGAATAAACTACTTTTTAGCCTATGGAGGTTTACAAGCAGGAGAGAGGTCTTTTGTTCTCTCTCCCTCAGCCTCGGGCTGGCAGTGGAAGCTGACACTATGTACATGTACAATGTCAATGTTTAAGTGACGTTTTTTAACACGCAGATTTTTAAAATTTTCCAGGGATGTAAATCGCAGGGACTGCAGTTAATGCAAACAGTCCCTGCGAGTACCCATTGGTACATAATGGGGATCTTTTTAAAAATTAAAATATCATCCAAGATATAGGCCCTAAGATTCTTTGGTGACTTATAATATAGTGTAACTATAATTGTTTTGTACTGTCTTTGCATTTTAATTTAATTTAAAGAATATTTGGAACAATGTAGCCACAGCATCAGTGATCTATTGTTTTACTGCAGACAAATCATAGCACAGATCTGATCTGTGCTGATCTGATTTTTTTGAAATCTAAGTAAAATACATTGTTTCGGTCTAATTCAGCACAAGCTCCTTATTTCTAGGACAATGTAACGTAATCAGGATGTGACTTTAGGAGTCCTGGTCCATTAAAATCTAAAATAATTGTACAATTGGTCTGATAAGGACAATAGTCAGCACTCTATATAGCAGGCCTGGTCAACCTGTGGCTCTCCAGCTTTTGTGAAACTACATCTCACAGCATGCCCTACCATAGTTTTGCTATTAAGGAATGCTATAACTGTGGCAATGCATGCTAGGACTTGTGGTTTTACAACAGCTAGGCCTGCTATAGAGGAAGAAGACTACTTCTACCACAACCTTTCATACAATGTGTGTATAATACAGAACAATAACTGGTGTTTTGTAGGATCACTTAATACAACAATATCCACTTATGAAAACATGAAATTTAAAGATCTGCAGAATTTGCTTTTATTACAATGGCATCCTCTACTGGTAATCTATTTTGTGTAGAATGAACAATGATTTGTTTCTGTGATTTGCTTCACTAAAATTGTGACTGCTCAGCTCCCTTTTGTCACAAATGCAGGATACATACACCTAAACCTTCCTCGACCAATACTGTATAGAATAGTGAAAACCCCATCAAATACATCCAATGGTTTTAAAAAATTTAATGTAAAAATATATAAACCAATGCGCTCCAAGCTTGAAGAAGGCAACTCCAACGTTATTGTGACTATCACCATTCACTAAACATAGATATAAACATAAGTTATAAAAAGCGTACTTCTGAGGTATGTATCCCCTTAGTAGTTCATAAAGTCATTCCAAAAAAATGGAAAATTATAAATCCATGTAAGATTTTAGTCATATATAAGAAAAATTTGTATTCCTCAGTCAATTGTTGCAAGAATAGAGATGTAACGTATCACAATGTTCCTGGTTCCTTCTTTCTATCTGGTTTTTCAACACTTCTACCCCTCAGTGTCAATGATATGCAAAACAAATTAGGGGGTACACACGCATAGTGTAAAACCAAACACATTTATTAATTAAATGTAGCCGATGATTAATATATGACCCATTTAAGGGAGTAATGTATATATTAGGAATGTGTATATATTATAGTGCCATAGGATGTATGGGTATACTCATGACCTTGAGGGAGCTCTGTGGCACCTCAGTAACTGAGTATACTTTTAGAATATAATAAGTATAAGGTTATATACATATATGTGAATAAATATGTTTTCTCCTGTTGAAATATATATTAATGTAGAGAATGTAAGGGGAACTGGTAGAGGAAAAGAGCAAAGGCAGTGCTTTAGAGGTATACCCCTTTTACTGTATATAGAAGGTTCTAGTGTGGCACGAGCAGTCAGCTGACTGTTGGCTCGTGCAGTGAGCGGGAAAAGAGATGTCACACGGCGCTAGGTTAAATGTATAAATAGGCTGCTCTATCTGTGCCTGCAAGACTACTCACCATGCGCTAGTGAGCCAGAGCGCTTAGCGGTCTTAGCGGAGGCCTGTGCGGGGCATCTGGGTCCTGAGGCTGAGCGGCTGCTTCCAGCGCCAGGAGGAAGAAGTCGGGCCAGCGGCTACCAGTCAGCCCGGCGTCATCAGAATTGGACACGCTGGTGGCAGTGACAGGTCGGCGGCATCATCAGAAGGGAGGCGCCGGCTACAGTGACATGACGCTGACATCATCCTAGGAGGCAGAGCCTGCTTGCCTGGATCAGGTGACAGCGCTGGGAGAGCCCGGCAGCGGTGAAGCGGGGCCGGCATCACCAGTGATCAGGCGCTGGGGGAGGAGCAAAGGGGAAGCCCTGCCAGTGCCAATCAGCTGAGAAGCGGTAGCTCCTGTAGAGCATAGGAGACCTCTATAGTGAGTTGCAGCAGCAGCGCTGCACTCACTGGGAATTGAAAGTAGAGATTGACTTTTATTCACCCTGGCACATTATCGAACTGCTTAATAGGGAAACTCTGCTAAAAAGGGGGATATACATTACTTAAGACACATCAATTAAAGGGTTAAATAGCCCCTATACTTACCAGCCAGCTGAGTCAGTAGAGCTCACACACACTCTAACTAAACTAGAAGCTCTGCCTGTTCAATACAATAGCTATTTTTTAATTGTCCCTACTGAGAGGAATCTTATGGCTGGTATATCAACTGAGGCAGTCAGACAGACAGATAATCTCTATTAACAAAAGACAGGAACAGCATTGGGGAAGAAATATTATTAACTATGCATAGCCTTTGCTGATTCTTCTATACATAACCCCCAGGATCAAAAACAGACAAATCTCAGGTGCACAACTCCAAATTATTAATAATATATAAATGCAATAACATTTTGCAATCAATAGAGGTTTTTAGCATAATCTTGGCCAAGGTTATGGGCCTACCCACCATATCCAGGTAACCTCTGTAGGGTAGGTCCCTAACATACTACGATTCAAATCCAGAGCGCAGGACACCCCCAAACTAGCCCAGCTAAGCCACCCCAGGGCACCGCCAGAGTAAGAAAAGTGCAGTGTGAAAGAGATAGTTAGGAGCAGCTACTGCTGCATGTAAGAATTTTATTGCATTTATATATTATTAATAATTTGGAGTTGTGCACCTGAGATTTGTCTGTTTTTGTGCCTGCAATTTGTCTCATCAGGTAGCACCTCCCAATATATAATTTTTTTTTTCAGGGTGTGCAGTCCAGAAATCTTTCCCATATAACCCCCAGGAGCTCATCTTGCTCAGGCTAATTGGAACTACCAGCTGGCTCATATAAACTTGAAAGTGTATGGACTATTAGCAACTCCAGCTGTTTCCCTCCAAGTTACCAAGAAACCTTATGTACATTTAACTATATATTATTACTGACTTATTAGAAACAAAGGGACATCAATGGACTTCCACACAAGGACTTAACTCTCAAATTACCTACTGAACTAAGCAAAGCCACCAAGAATATATGGTTTAGATATAGTTTCTTTGATTTCGTCAAAGTATGAAATGAAATGTTTAATGTTCTCACATGCTTTTACCTATCTAACCCATAAATTAACTATTTAATGTTTATGCACTGTCTAATGCGTACCTGTGTAAATTGACTGAAACATCACTTGGCGGATCCAGCTGCAACAGATCCAAAGGAACATTGTTAAAATTGTGGTAATACTTGTTAGTGATATACAATAAGTCATTATCTGCACAACACTGTACTTATTTATAAAACATCATTACTTAGGTTTTCCCAAGTAGGCCTTAATATTTATTATTCCACATTCATAAATAGTCCTTTATACCTAAGGGCTCATTAGGGATTATCCCTCTCAGTAACCTAATAAGGGAAAATAGGGTTACATAAATGACAGATAAAATGGCTGCATACCATAAGACTTTTTATGAAAGGTGAAGTATATCACATATAAGGGAATGATGCTCACCCTATTGAGCAGTACCTTTACTACTTAAGAATGGCAGCAGCCCAGATTCTCCACCAATGCGTTTCAACCTGCCTTGGTCTTTATCAAGGTGTATCTGTTCCATCTCCAATCATCTCTTTATTCATAGGGGGTGTGTCCTGACATTTATGATCCTGTTCTATCTCAGTGTTCATTTCAATACTTTAATCGGTATACTGAGATACATTCTTACATCATAAATGTTCTTCTATGGACTATGAATGGAGTTCATAGTCCTTCGTGGTTCCATTATTCAGCATTGCGTACCAGCATTGCGTGCATCGCGTCATATCCTGTTCCTGCTCTGCTGTGTGTTAACCAATGTCTCTTAGTCTCATGGTGTCATCGGTGATCGCAGTGCGTTCCACTCACCGGGACAGTGCGTGTCAATCCCGTCATCCGTAATTGCGGTGTGGTCTGTCAATCAGAGCACATTGCCTAACCTCCAAATGTAACTAGTTCATTTTATAATGGTAATTACTGTATACATTGAAAAATTAGCGGTGTGAACCGTATGTTCTATAGTATTCTTATTATAAAACTAGTTAGTATATTCTCCAACATACGTATCCCTAAAGGAACATTGTCTCATAGGGAAATAAAAAGGTCCTCCATCATTAAATGCTCACTCTGGAAAAAATCCATGCAAAACTATCCAGTGGGATCACTGATCTGAAGCTGCACTATAAATCCACATATAAATATTCTCATATACATATTTCATAGAGGCATTTTGGACTATTACAGTATTACATTTTAACATAAGATCCATGGGAATAACATTCTTTGCTATTGCACCATAAAAAAAGTTAGTGGCTCCTTAATACAAATCTTGTCTTATAAATATCTTAAAAATCATATAAAATCATGAAATTAAAATAACAAAATATTGACAAAGTACATGTAGAGATGTAAACAAGTAATATTCATATAAGGTGCATATGGCAGTATAAATAATGTAAATACAAATCTAACCTTCAAATAGTATTTCTGTATGTATTTCTATAGGAACCATTTAAGCTCAGTCAGCATTTAAACCATATTGTTCCAAAGTTTTGGCCTCATAAATAAGTCTCATTTCTGCCTTTGCCAAAAACACCTCAATGCCTTTGGTTTGCCAGTTTCCTTCAACTTTCTTAACTCCAACAATCTGCTTGATACCATTTATCGAATACTGATGTTCTGCAAAGTGTTTGGAGAGGGAATGATTAATGAACCCTTTCTTTATGTTCCGCAGATATTCTGCCCATCTCTTTGAGTTTTTGAGAGGTTTTTCCAATGTACTGTAGGCCACTCATACAGTCTATCATATAAATACAATTTGTGCTATGGCATGTAATAAATTCTTGTATTTTGAAAGAAAGCTTGTTTGTATTGGAAATAAATTCCTCTAGTTTAGTTACCTGTTTTGTATGTGAAATACACACAATGCATGAGCCACATCTATGATATCTTTAAGTTTTTATTCAACCTAATCTTTTTTTCAGGTATGGAGCTTTTAACCAATTAGTTCATGTTCGTAGCTCTCCTATATATAAAACTAGGCTTTGATGGGATTATTTCTTTCAGAATGGTATCCTGCTGTAATAAGTGCCAGTTCTTTTTAAAAATGTTCCAACCGTTTATATTGTTTATTGTATGAAGTAATAAATGGCATAATGTGGAGTACGAAGAACTGCACCAGTAGAGAGACTTTTAAGGATGAGGTTGATAACCTTAAACAGAAATTCATCAAAAAGGGATATGATAGAGGATATAGAGGAGACTATAAATGAAGAGAGAGAGATCCCTCAAAAAGACCTTTTGGAATACTAGGATAGAACTGATACCTCTAAGAAACCCGTCATGCCATTTATTAATACATACAATAAAATTCCTGAATTTTTCTGTATATAAACTGACATAAAGGAGGTGATACCACCCTAATATTGTCACCCACAACACGGGTATATAATGTATTAGGAGAATATTTCTATTGAGAAACTAATACCCATTGTGGGATTAGATATAGAGGATACTTCTTGAGGACAAAGTATTAATACATAATGTCTTAGTGTAAATATATCCATTAAATTACCGTAGAAGAAACCAGATTAATTCCACACTGATTCATATGAAGGTCAATGAAAATCCAATGAGTGGATATAAAGTATCCTTGTGTTTTCTAGTGTGAAACCGTGACTTTGATACAAAAGTTACTTCACTGAGCAGCAATATATGCAGTAGTAACCTTCTAGGATTTGACATGAGATCCTGTTCTTTGAAATGACACGTAGATGATCGAAACAGTCTTATTTTCTGAAGCAAAACCTAGATCAGTGGTTCTTAAACTGTCTTCAGGACCCAACACAGTTCATGTTTTCCAAGTCACCCAGCAGGTGCACATGTGTATTTATTACTCACTCTCACATTTTAAGACTCATAGGTGGATCTAATTATTTCACATGTGATTCTTTGAGGAGACCTGAAAAAAAGCACTGTTTGGGGTCCTGAGGACTGAGTTTCAAAACCTTTCCTAGATACCAGGAACAAATTGATTACTTGGGACAACATTGTGCAGCCAAAATTTTAAATCACACACTGTTTTCTTTCACATTCTTCTTTAACTTTTAATACTTAGCTTGCTTTAACCCCTTATGGGAATTTTTATGTATATTTGCTTAATCAAATATTCATTTTTTTTTTAATTATTATAAAAATTGTGACACCATAAGAAATGAACTTAATACTATAAATGTATTTTTTATGCTGCTATTATAGACAAGATAGCATCAAAATCAAACTGACTTTCCTTTCTCTTTTTTTGTCTATGTATATATCACATTTCATCGCATGTGCTATTCAGCAGTATACATGCTATTATCAGACACTGTGAAATAAGACAGGTTGTAATGTCATTGTATGGGAGTCCCCACAGGCAGTGTTCTCTATGTAGGAACTATATCCCCCATAAATCACAATTTTTACCAACGCCGGGAGCCCAATGCCCGGCATACCGATCGAATGTAAGCCGGGTGGTGGGTGCAGAAAGCTTGCAGGGGGGGGAGAGTTAGGTTAGGGGCTCCCAGGGAAGAGTTAGGGTTATGTACCCCCGGGGGGAGGTTAGAGACCCCCGGGGGGAGGTTAGGGTTAGGCACCCCCCTGGGGACTTTGGTTTAAGCTGCAGGGAAGGGGGTTAGGTTTAGGCACTTACAGGGAGGGTTAGGCACTTAGGGGTGCCTTACCCTAACCTCCCCCCAAGGGAGGGTTAGGAGGTGTAAGGTTAGATTTAGTTAAAATACTTACCTGTCAGGGGTGCCTTACCCTAACCTCCCCCCAAGGGAGGGTTAGGAGGTGTAAGGTTAGATATAGTTAAAATACTTACCTTGAGTTGCCGGTCTTCCGGCATTGGGATTTGAACCGGTGGACATGTGACTTTCATACTGATCCCGATTGTTATTGTCTGTAATTATACAGTATAGGCCAACTGGTATTTATGGACATCTTGAAATGTATTACAGTTGATAGTGGGAAGTAATTGATGGAATAAAAGTGTGCATACTGCAGCCATATATGTCTATGGGCGATGTGAGTGGATGTACCCAATCAGGAAGGAGTATTTCCCCCACAGACCAATTCTTCATTTGTTCTCTACTTAATCCCATAGACTCATTGCTCCTTATGTGTTGCAGAGTGTACTCAAACATAAACTCTCACCCATTATACCACTATAGGTTATTTTTTACTATCCATATAAAATATATTGGGTCAGTTGTGCAGCAGCCTACAGGGACTGTTCAGCTATTACTGGTGGCTAAAACTGGATATATAATTTGTAGAACTACTAGTAAATAAAGGCCATTGTTGTCTTTTCAATTTTTAGGTGATATTCTCTTATGACAACAGCTTTCCCTCTTTATTACAAACCTGATACAGATAAATGTAGGTTTATTTCTTAGAAAACAATGTAAAATTTTTAAAACAAAACAAATATTTTCAAAGAACCCCACCCCAAGCCTGCAGCCCCAACCCCACTCCCCAGAACAGCTTATCCCTCTCTATCCCCAGACCCTCTTGGTCCTATCCATGAAATCTAGACGGCCCATCTTGTTCTTCAACAATAAATCCAGCAAGTATGCCTTGGTCATGTCTAGAGTGCAGACCTTGTCCCCTGATCTATAACATTTGCCCAGCTCTGGTCCATAATGACTATCTGATCCTCCTGCCAATCTATCATCTTCACCTATGTTTGTATTAGTTGGAAATATGACTGTAGTGAATGGCCTAGGTGAGCATACATTGTCAGAGGATTTGGAAGAAATCTATTATATAAAACCTACATTACATCTATACATTTTTACACAAATATTCTTAGACCTGGAGAACCCCTCATCACTCTATGGGCCTGATTCAGACCCGGATTGCATTTGCCGGATGCACTTACGGCGTATGAGCCGAAAAATGCAAATTCAAGCGCTCGCTCGGAATTTCGTACGCAGCTAATCTTCCGCCCCATAGTCTACCAACCCCTCCTCTAGCTAACTAGCGAGCCAAATTGCGACCGTACATCTGCAATTTTGCATGCAGGGAACGCTCGCACCAGTCCAAACCGGAAGTGGGCCTGTCAGTTTTCGATTACCTGCTCGTTCATTCTGCATACATCCTTTAATCGTATCATGCCAATCAACAGATCAATTAGCTTAATTGCTCTTCACATTTTTTATTTTTTTTTATTTTCAATAAACTTTACTCTTGTCCGTGTTTTGTTTTTTCACGCAGAATACGTACAGATTAAACAATGGTTTCCTTTATCCAAAATACATGTTTGTGTCATTTTTCATATTGTTTTCCATGTTTTGTCTGACGCATATTTTACTTGTTTCATTTTTTTTATTTAAATTAGCGAACGCATGTCACTGCATTAAGCCAATCATAACTCACATTACATTTTTAAGCCTGTCGAACACATGACTCATACACTAACCAATAGAATGTTTCCAGTTAATTTTCCGAATACATTAGCCAATCAAAATAATTTTCTTGGCTTTATTAAAACTGTTTTATCTGAAATCCACCATTGCCAATATGAGAGCCTCTGCGTTCACCAGGCGGGAGCTGCTAGTCCTGACTGAGGTAATGGACCGGCGGATAACCAGCCAGCCTCCCCCCATCACCAACAGAGAAGCGATCCGCCTATGCGGAGGTTCGCCGCCTGCGCTCCTTCGGCTCACGCCGACAGATTGGCCAGCTGGAGCGCAGGTGGTCGGATCTTCAACGACGCACGCCACGCTTGCTGGCATGTTTCAGACAGCGGATAGCTGAAAGTAAGTTGGTTTTTTTTCGTTTTCCTTTTTTATTTTGTGGCCCTATATGCATGTGCATGTTTTCCTTCTTGCACTGTATGTTTATTTACTACATATCTGCATGTGCATGTTTTCCTTCTTGCCCTGTTTTTTTTAACTTACTACCTATCTGCTTGGGCATGGTTTTTTTTTTTTTCGTCTCTAAATATTTTTGCAGGATGTTTTCAAGTTTATAAATTAATCCAACCTTAAATTGTTATCCATCATTTAGGGGCAGAGCGCAGAATCCACAGTCATCGGCAGCGACACAGTCGGCCACGTCCCCTATCCCCAACTCCCAGCCAATCCTCCTCTCCCCACCCTACCCCTAATTCACCCTCCAACCCAGCATGACCAGACCCGGACGCCCCTCCCTCTAGTATACTTCCCATCCCTCAAAATTCCCCCTCCCCTCAACCCCCCTCTCTTTTCATCACCCTCCCCTCCAACCACCCCTCTCTTTTCCACCCCCTCCCCCCCTTCAGAAATCACCCCTCCTACAGACCTGCATTGGCCTACCTCCGAGGAGGAGGATGGTGAGGCTTCAGGTCCAGGCGGCATTGTCAACGGTATGTTTCCCTTTTACCTTGTTTTTTCCAATTTTTGGGGGGGATGTTATCCTTTGCCTGTGCATTTTTTTTTTACATTTTTATAAAAATGTTTGTTAGATAGATCTGGTTTTCTAAATGTCTATGATGTTTGGCCCTTACACATATCAGACAATGTCCAAACACTCATACTTGTATCTCTTGTTTACGGTACCCACCAAAGTAGTTTTTCTGTGTTTTTCTCTTTTTTTACAATTTCTTGTTTTTGTCATGTTTATTTCGAATTTACTTGGGCAAAGAATGTTGGCTTTGAATTGTAATGTTTGTCCCAATTTTTTTTTTTGGAAAGGTGCATTTACTTTGGCAGTTGTTTCTTAAACAAAATGATAATTTTTTGGATTAAGAACCTCAATTTTTAAACCAACAGAGGACCAGATTCGGCTGACTGAGGCAGCAGCGTGTGTGGAGAGGCTGAGGGGCCAAGTTATAGGCATGCTGGTGGTCCTCGATCACATGGTAGGGATCCTGCGGTATTAATTTATTTCCTTTTCCCAAATTTTGTCAGTTTTTCTAAAAATAAAAGTTTTGTTTGAAGTCTCATTCCTTCTCTGTAAATATTATATTGTTTAACCCAACCTAAGTCGACTATTGCAGCAAGTTTTTAAAGTAATGTAACTTAGATTCGAGAAAGCCGAATTAGGTAAGCTGGCACATTCACCACCTAACAATACCAATAGTTTTTTTTTTGGTTTTGTTGAAAGAATTTTATTATTTTGGGGGGGGGGGGTAAGGTAAATATTAAATGAAACCTGTTTAGGCCAAGAATCCAAAACATACTGATTCACCATAATACCTTGGGGTGTTTGATTTGAGACACTAAGCATGGTAAAATACTGCACAATTTAAATCATAACTTGATTAGCCCTTAATCAAATTTCCATTTTGGGAACCAGGTTACACTTGCATGTAATTGAGAATGGAAATGTTTGTTATAACTTTGCAAAAATGTATTTATTAAAAAATTAGAAACACAAAGTGATTAAGGACAATCAATACACACAGTGAAAACACTCGTCAAAAAACAGCCTACACCAAAAATATACAAAAACAAAACAATCAAGAACTGTTTGACGAAGTAGCATGCCAACATGATTCCACAAATGATTTGATGACAAATTTGGTCCAGAAGTTAAATCAAATGTGTCCACATGAAGTCAATTTTTACGAACAGGTAGTAGTTATGGTTTTCATGATAAATATTATGGAATAAAACACACAAACAAAACAAAAATTAAAATTGTTAATTACATTATTACATGTCTACATTGTGTCATCTAACTTCATTTTGGACAAATATTACCTGAAAAAACGGGCCACAACATCATCTCGTATGGCCCCCCACATACAGACCTCCAACCAACCTCGGGGGGCCATCCTCAGGCAAGGCATCCTCTGGCTGCATTGGGACACCACTCCTTATGGCGATGTTGTGAAATATCCCACACAGGACCACAATTTTCAAAACCATATCCGGCAAATACATGAGCTCGCCACCAGAGCGGTGGAGGCATCTGAATCGGCCTTTAAAAGGCCGATACAGCGCTCCACCACTTGCCTGGTGGCTGTAATTGCGGAATTATACTCACTTTGTGGCCCTGGTGTGGGAGCCAAATAAGGAGTGAGCAGCCAGGGCGTGCAAGGGTAGCCACTGTCTCCTGTGAACAAGAAATTACAAAATCAGGATCACTGTGTATCAAGCTTTGCATTGCTTTCTAAAAAAGGTCTACACTTACCCAGAAGCCACGCATCACCAGCTTGTAGGTTGTTTAATTTATGCCAAATCCCTGATTGACGGATGACGAATGAGTCATGTGCACTCCCGGGTAATTTTGCATTCAGGGACAGGATCTGGAGGGAGGCATCACACATACCACCATTACAATCAGTGAGTGATAGTGTTTTTGGTTCTGAAAATGGCCTCCAGCCGTGCTGGAGGCTGAAGTGGTATGTGAGTACCATCCACAACCCCTATGATGTGTGGGAAGCCAGCTATTTGGTAAAAATTGGCCTTCCCAACACTAAGGGAACCCATATCCAAAGGCATTTTAATAAAATGATGAGGTGCTTGAAAAGGGCCTCCATCACTGCCCTCAGGATCCTTGAAAAGGAGGATTGGGAGATTCCCACAACTATTCCCACCGTGGTTTGAAAGGATCCTGAGGCACAGAAATGTAACACCACCATAAATTGTGTAAGTTGTGGTATTGCTGTAGGACTGTCAATTTTCAATTCAAGATCACTCTCTATTAATGAGAGAGTGTCTATGATGATTTGGGGCGGAAGACGGTAGCACCTTAACACCTCATCATCGGGCATTCCAAAAAGGGTGACACGTGTTCTATATATCTGGGGCCGAGCACCCCTATGATGCCTACGCCTGGGACGAGATTGAGGTTGGTCGGCTTCCGGCAGCATGGCCACAATAATACGACCAACATCAAATTGAAATGGTAAGTACTGTAGTTAAGGTATGTTGCCCCCAAAAAAGTCCAAAAAATACTTATCTTGACGATACAATCCAAAGATGCTTACATGCTGGGGTATTGTCATGATTTCAAAAACCTACATTTCAAAAGACCATAAAAAGTTAAGATTTTGTGGTGGCCATTTTGTAATTTTGTTTTTTGTAAATGCACAAAAATAAAGGGGTAAACACACATTTCGATAAAAGGAAACCGACATTGAGAGGACTTCCACAATTTGTCACAAACAAAAAACCCAGAATTTGAACGCTAAATGGTTTGCATTTTTACAAGGGGAATCAAGCCTACAAAAGTGCGCTAAATGGTTCGCATTTTTACAAGGGGAATCAAGCCTACAAAAGTGCGCTAAATGGTTCGCATTTTTACAAGGGAAATCAAGCCTACAAAAGTGCGCTAAATGGTTCGCATTTTTACAAGAGGAATCAAGCCTACAAAAGTGTGCTAAATGGTTCGCATTTTTACAAGGGGAATAAAGCCTACAAAAGTGTGCTAAATGGTTCACATTTTTACAAGGGGAATCAAGCTTACAAAAGTACGCTAAATGGTTCGCATTTTTCACATCCCCAAAATCCCGGATAAAAACCGGAAAGACCCCAAAATATGCGAAGAACAAGACATGAACATTTAACAAACAAGTTAAAATCAAAACTTACTAACCCACGATAAAGAAGTCACAGAACAAAAACGTCGTTGGGGCACAGCCAAAAAAACCTCCAAAAAAAAAAAAATAATTAATTTTTGGGCCAAACCAAAAAAAAAGGAGACCCATATTTTACAAAAGGATGACGGGAAAAAACTTACACAGAAAAAACACCACAACTAAAAAAACCACACCAAAAAATGCGAACGGAAAGTTATCCAAAAAAAAACGCCTCTAACACAATCCAAAAAACCGCCAAACACAACTCCCTCCAACAATCCTCTCCGAACAACGTAACCTCCAACAAACAACACCCGCCACCTCGACTCGAGTCGCCAAAAGCCATAAATAGTGTTTCTTTTCCCGCTCAAATTAAGGACGGATCATAGGAACGCACAATCAATGATGCGGCCGAATAATGACGCATGTATAAATACGTCACGGAAAAAAAAACGGTCTGGTGTAGTTCTTGTTTTTGCTTGAAAAATGGCTACAGACCAGCAAAACAATCGCCAAGAGGCGGCCGGTAAGTATTTCTCACATTTCTAATCAAGGCTGATTTTGAAACAGAATATAGTGAAAGATTGACATCTAAATTAAAATTAATTGAATGTACATAGGTGTGGAAGATGACATGGAAGAGGCTGCTGGGCCCAGTACTCCGGCCAAAGCTGGCAAAAAGAAAAGGCAGCCACAATTCACAAGAAAGGAGATGGAGGTTTTGGTTCAGAAGTGTGTGGACATCCTGCCATAGGCAGACAGGAATATGGGTGTAAGCCAGAAGTGGAGAATGTGGGAGGCGATAGCCAGTGCTGTCAATAGGGTGGGTGATTATGTCCGTCTTGCCCGGGATGTCAAAACGCCGGTAAGTAAAAACTTAAATTAAAAACAATAAACAGGGAAAAATAATGCAGGAATAATGCCTACTTTTTCACCCACAGACGGCAAGACTTCAAATATTGCCTGAAGCAAAAACTGTCTGACAGGGCTAGGCACGCAAGGGGGACAGGTGGGGGTCCCACCCCTGTGTCATTGGAGTTTAATGATTTGGAAGAGCTGGCACAGGGGTGTGTGCAGGATGTGGAGGTGTTTGGCGTGTCCAACATGGATACGGACATGCCAGACTTTGCGGCTCCTCATGTTGTCCCAGGTAAATGTTGTGATGTAACCAACTCTGAAATGTTATTGTGACAATATGTAGATTGTAATGTTCCTCTTTTCTCTTTTTTCTCACAGAGACACAGGCGGATGAGTCTGCTCCAGAGGGGAGCCTTGGCCGCCGAATTTCTGCTGGCTCTGCAGGGGAGGAACCAGTATATCCGGCTGAGGACCCTGCAGAAGCCAGTCCAGGGCAATCCCCCTCGCAGGCAGTGGCCCTCCTCACAGAACTCAATTTTAAATTGGATTACCATACGGAGATTCTGGACTCCAGTCTGCTACGGGTGGCTGAGGCCCTGGAGCAAAATGCTGCGGCCAACGTGACCATTGGTCAGGCCCTGGCTGAAAATACCAGGGCCAACATCTAAATAGCCAATGCCCTGGAGCAGCTCGTTTGCCAGCACATGGTGGAGCCGATCTCCCTTCCTGCCAGAACATCAGGATCCTCCACCTCTGGCACAACAACAGCCATTCCTCCAAATGTGCCTAGCTCTGTGCCTAGTCCAGAGGCCACAACATCTGCCTCTGGACAGGCCAGCCAGAGGACATCCTGGACCCGGTCTGGCACCCACCCTACCCCAGCCAAACGGGGAAAAAAACAATGACCGCACAGGCTATTTTTCCCACACTTCTGTGCTTGCCCCATATTCCTTTAGGGCCAAAACTTCCCTCTCCTTTCTTGTGAATTGTTTTTAATGTGTTTAAGTTGGCCAACACTGGTAATGTTTTACAGATTTATTTACATTATTATTGCCTAACACTGCCAAAAAAGTGTATTTGCAAAATACACCCCAAAACTTGATAAATTTGTCTCAGAAATAAAAATTTTGGAAAATGTTCGCCATTGTATTGTGAAATTATTTAAAAAATGGTTTAGAATTGATCCTGGCCAACAAGCCAAAAACGTCCACCACCAAAGAAAAAAATGTTTTTTTAAAAAAAGGTTTCTTTAAGGAACACTGTAAAATTAAAAAAAGGATGCAAATTCTCCTGTCCAAAACAAAATGGTAAAATACACACAAACATGATGACATTGTTACAATAGCACAAATCAAAAATCCCCCCCCCCCCCCCCCAAAAAAAAAAGTACGCTAATTGATTGTGTAATCCGGAAATTAGCAGCTGAGAATTTCACCTGCGTACGGTTTTGTGCTAAACCAAAAAGCTCTTGACAAAACACATTCCAAGCTGGTTTGCAATTCAAAGTTGATAGTTTTTCTGACAAGCCATGATAAATCGAAGAAACATCGAGGAGGCCCGGACCGGAGGACAAGGCCATCGCCATTGTGGTCGAGTAATCCACACCCAAAGCTGTGCGAGCAAGTTGAATGGAAAGAGGATCAGCCAGTGACGTATGACTTGGTACAAACACATTTGACATACGCATCTGAAAATTTATGTAAGCCCCAAAACGCCTCGCCACGCCTGCGTTTTTCCATCTCCACCCACGTCAACGCCCAAAAACGGCCTGTTCTGTCAATCACATTTTACATGTCACTTCCTGTTTGCTATTTGACGAACAAGACAAAAAAAGCTTGCAATCTGCCGTAAGCACATGCACAGTGTAACACCGGCGCAAGCGTAATTTAACAACATTGGAACGAAACGAGCGTACTGATGCTAACGAACGGCTCTGAATGAGGGCCTATATCCCCAGACAGTCTTAGTCCTATCCTGGAAATCAGGAAGGCCAGTCTTGTTCTTCAAGAAAAGAATAGGCCTTGGTCATGTCACTTGCATGTATCTGATCCTCCTGCTGATCCTTCACCTATGTTTTGTATTATTTGGATTATCTGCAAAAAACAATGTATTGAGTTCAGTAGGGTTAGGGAACTTAAATTGCTCAGTCTTCATGCAATGCTGGGAGTGAGTCTTTTTGGTTAACACAGCTACCTATATAAATGACAGAACTCACACACCACCAAGTGATTTCTTTTAAATCCTGTAGTGAAGATTTAAATAATAAAAAAAGTCCCTTTCCAGGTCTCCAAACCCACTCTGCAAGGCGCTCACCCAAACCTCTAGCCCACACACGCCTGCCATATCAAGAACCGCACCTTCATGTACTATATGTGATGTGTGCGAATTATAGCAGGGAAGGTGTACAATGTCAGTAGCTGGCTCAGCATATGGTGGCAATGGAATAGAAGCGAATGATGGTTGGGGAGGATTAGTGAATATTTATTCTGCCTCATTAAAAGCTGTGTGAAATATTTTTATAAAAGTACAGGACTCACACACTTAATGTAATGATTTTTTAAAACTTTTATTAGACATTCTTCTACAGCCCTGAAAACCCTGTACTATAGTGTACTGAACCAGTTTCTATCAGCCAATCAATGGGCGGTGATAAAGAAAATGAATTGGATATCAGACGCATGGTGGACATAATTGTATTACAGCTTTATGGCTTTTTCCTATGCCATAGTACATTCTATTATGGTTAATACCGAATGGCGCAACTCAATGCATATCGTGTGGTATGAGAAGCATGGCGCGCTACATGGCGTATGCAGCAACAAACTAGATTTACCCATATGTACATGCTATTATATACTATGATATAAGACACAGGCTGTAATGTCATTGTATGGGATTCCCCATTGGCAGTGATTTCTATGTATAGAAATATTTCCCCCATAAATCACAATTATCTAAAAATACTATTCTAATATTTGTGCATATATATATGTTTGTTACTGGCTGCTCCTATATTTAAAAGGGCAGCTGGTATTTATGGACATTTTGAAATGTATTATATTGCAGATAGTGGGAAGTAACTAATGGAATAGATGCATGCATACTGCAGCCATATTTATCTGAGGGTGATGTGAGTGGACCAATTCTTCATTTTGTTCTCTACTTAATTCCAGGAACACATTGCTCCTTATCATGTGTTGCAGAGTATACTCAAACATAAACTACCTCACCCATTATACCACTTTGGTTTATTTTTTTCATCAATATAAAAGATATAGGGACAATTGTGCAGCAACCTACAGGGACTGTTCAGCTATTCCAAGTAACTAAAACTGGATGTATCACTTGTACAGCTACTAGTAAACAATGCTCATTGTTGTTTTTTCAATATTAGGTGGTATTCTCTTATGATAACAGCTTTTCCTCTTTATTACAAGCAAAACCTGATACAGATAGATATAGCTTTCTTAAAAAAACATGTCATTTTTATACAAATTTCCTTAACCACCCCCCATTCCCCAGATCTGCTTCTTCCTCTATCCCCAGACCCTCTTGGTCCTATCCATGAAATCCAGAAGGACCATCTTGTTCTTCAACAATAAATCCAGCAAGTATCCCTTGATCATGTCCATAGGGCGGACCTTGTCCCTGATCTATAACATTTACCCAGCTCTGGTCCATAATGACTGCATCTGATCCTCCTGCCAATCCATCACCTTCCCCTTAATTTTGTATTAGTTGGATTATCTGCAAAAAAAGGAGATATGATTGTAGTGAATGGCCTGTGTGAACATACATTGTCAGAGGATTAGGAAGAAATCTATTATATAAAACCTACATTACATGTATACATTTTTACACAAATATTCTCTTAGCCCCGGAGAACCCCTCATCCCTCTGTATCCACAGCCAGTCTTAGTCCTATCCAGGAAATCAGGAAGGCCAGGCTTGTTCTTCAAGAAAAAATTTGCCTTGGTCATGTCCAGTTATGTTGGAAGGGCGGTCTTTGTCCCTAACCTATAATTACGTTTGCCCAGCTCTGGTCCATAACTGTATCTGATCCTCCTCCCGATCCATTCCCTTCATCAGTGTTTTTATCGTTTAGATCAGTGATTCCCAACCTCGATCCTCAAGGCACACCAACAGTCTTGGTTTTAGTGATATCCATGCTTAAGCACAGTTGGTTAAATCAAAATAACTGAGGTACTAATTAAGTCACCTGTGCTCAAGTATGGCTATCCTTAAAACCTGAACTGTTAGTGTGCCTTGAGGACCGTGGTTGGGAACCCCTGGTTTAGATTATCTGCAAAAGAAGAAATGACTGTAGTGAATGACCTATGTGAGCATACATTGTCAGAGGATTGGGAAGAAATCTATTATAGAAAATTTACTATGGCCATTACCTAGTGACACTTTGGACCTATACTCTGACTAGTTTTCATTTACCTACATGGTGTAGCAGGGCCTTAACTAGGGTGGTGCGGCTGGTGCCTCCACACAGAGCGCAGTCTGTCCTTGTGCGGAAACTGCCACCCACCATAATTTGTCAGGCCACTCACTGCGATGTATGTACTAGCAGCGATGCACCCAGCTCCTGTATTTCACTGCAGTCCTGCCAGCTGCCTGTCTTAACTGTCAATTACTTTTTCCTGCGCCATGGTACATTCCGTTATGATTAATACCGAATGGCACAACTCAAGTCGCATCATGTGGCATGAAAAGCATGGCACGCTACATGGCATACGGAGCAACAAACTTGCTTTACCCATATGTACATGCTATTATCAGACACTGTGATATAAGACAGAGAGGCTCTAATGTCATTGTATGGGATTCCCCATTGGCAGTGTTCTCTATGTACAGAAATATTTCCCCCATAAATCACAATTATCTAAAATACTACTATTCTTATATTTGTGCATATACATGATTGTTACTGGCTTCTCCTATATATAAAAAACCAACTGGTATTTATAGATATTTTGAAATGTATTATATTTCTGATAGTGGGAAATAACTGATGGAATAGATGTATGCATACTTCAGCCATATTTGTCTGTGGGTGATGTGAGTGGACCAATTCTTCATTTGTTCTCTACTTAATTCCAGGGACACATTGCTCCTTATCATGTGTTGCAGAGTATACTCAAACATAAACTACCTCACCCATTATACCACTTTGGTTTATTTTTTTATCAATATAAAAGATATAGGGACAATTGTGCAGCAACCTACAGGGACTGTTCAGCTATTCCCAGTAACTAAAACTGGATGTATCACTTGTACAGCTACTAGTAAACAATGCCCATTGTTGTTTTTTCAATATTAGGTGGCATTCTCTTATGATAACAGCTTTTCCTCTTTATTACAAGCAAAACCTGATACAGATAGATATAGCTTTCTTAAAAAAACATGTCATTTTTATACAAATTTCCTTAACCCCCCCATTTCCCAGAACTGCTTATTCCTCTATCCCCAGACAGTCTTAGTCCTATCCATGAAATCCAGAAGGACCATCTTGTTCTTCAACAATAAATCCAGCAAGTATCCCTTGATCATGTCCAGATGGTGGACTTTGTCCCTGATCTATAACATTTGCCCAGCTCTGGTCCATAATGACTAGATCTGATCCTCCTGCTGATCTATCACCTTCACCTATGTTTGTATTAGTTGGATTATCTGCAAAAAAAGGAACTATAACTGTAGTGAATGGCCTATGTGAACTTACATTATCAGAGGATTGGGAAGATATCTATTCTATAAAACCTACATTACATTTACACATTTTTACACAAATATTCTCTTAGCCCCAGTGAACCCCTCATCCCTCTATATCCCCAGACAGTCTTAGCCCTATACACAAAATAAGGAAGGCCCATCTTGTTCTTCAAGAAAAAAATTGCCTTTGTCATGTCCAGTTATGGTGGAAGGCAGGCTTTGTCCCTGACCTATAATTGTTTGCCCAGCTCTGGTCCATAATGTATCTAATCCTCCTCCCGAACCATCCCCTTCATCAGTGTTTATCGATTGGATTATCTGCAGAAGAAGAAATGATTCATAGTGAATGACCTATGTGAGCATACATTGCCAGAGGATTGGGAAGAAATCTATTATATAAAACCTACTATGGGCATTACCCAGTGACGCTTTGGACCTGTACTCTGATTAGTTTTCATTTACCTACATGGTGTATCAGGGCCATAACTAGGGTGGTACGGCTGGTGCCTCTGCACAGAGCACAGTCTGCCGCACACAGCAATTTCTATGGCAGGCCGCTTGTTGCTATGTATATACTAGCAGTGATGCGCCTGGCTCCAGTCCTTCACTGCAGCCCTGCCGGCTGCCTGTCTAAGCTGTCAATGACAGCTAAGACCTTTTCTGGCTCTTGTACTCTGTGCTCTTTCTGTATGGTAAGCCAGAGCCAAATTATGGGAAGGGTGGGGCCACAGAGGATGAGGGGTTACAGCCATGTCAGGAAAGTCAGCTAAGGAAGACACGCTGCTGCTGGGAGCAGATGACCTCTCTGACCAATCAGCAGAGCTTCCTGTTCTGTCAGTCACCATCAAGCTGCAGCTCCATATGACAGGGGAAGGGGAGGAGACTATGGAGACTACTGTGCTCTGTTAACTACCACCCCCTGCTCTAGAAGCTTCTGTAGTATGGGAAAAATACCTAGCTATGCTTCTGGTTTGAGTGGATACTGAGGTAGTTTGGGGGGGCTGCTTGTGAGTTTTTAGGGAGATGTGTACTGGTTCTACAGAGTTTCAGTCCTACGTCTGTATTGTCTGTAGGCCACAATTGTTCAGGGATTTGTGACAGCCAGCTGGGTAGTATCTGTGAAACAGGCATGAGTCTACATTTGTCGGGCTGCCATAAGGCATCCTGCGCCATGTCAGTGTTTTTTGTTCTGGCATGTGCAGGTAGACTCCGTCAGGTGTACAGCTGATTGAACATCTGTGCTTTGTTAACAGATCTCAACCCAGTAGGCTGACAGGTGAACTTGTGGATGACAGAAATAAATGTCTCGGTGAGGGGACTAACAGTTAATGGTTCAGAAATTGTAATTTCAACTGAATTATTAGATACCCCTACTGCTGTGACAGTCTTGTTAGTAACAGGAAAGTTTAGGTTTCCTGCAAGTACAGAGGAAGTGGCTCCCGTGTTAATTAGACAGGGATTTACTTTATCATTCACAATTAAACTTACCATTGGATCATCACTGTCTGCAGTCAATATTGGACACACGGAAGCCACAGTCTCCTGTCAATTATTATTTACTCTAGTCTGGTTAAAATTCCTTTCAAATTTGTCTTGGTTTCCCCTGTCTGGGAAGTCACCTACAGTCATAGGACATATCTCCCATGTTCTGACAGTTGTAACATATATTACCTCTTTCTTGAAAGTCTATCTCCTATCACTTGGGAAGTGTCTGTTTGCCTGCTGTGTGGTCGCTTCAGCTGCCTTAACCTGTACATTCATAAGCTTGTGCTGTCTGTGTCGTTTTCAAACAAATTATTCTCGTGGTGCCTGCACCATTCAATAATGTTTAAACTTTTTGTTTTCCAGTCTGGTGCTTGTGTCTTAAGTCTAGACTGTATAGGTTTCTTTAAACCTTCTACATAAGATGTTACTAGTAAAGTCCTGTTTTCCCTGAATGTCTGGAATCCCACTATGGCATTGTACAGTCTTAAAGAATCTGCCAGTGTAATCTGCTACTGACTCCTTAGGATCCTGAGCAATGCTCATTATCTGTGTCCAGTCTATGATCGCAGGGAAAGTCTTGTTAAAAGCTGTTTATAATTCCGTCCACATAGTTTCTATAGCTCTATCGTCAACAACGTCATCAGCCTGCCACGTCCAATGTTTTAAAGAGGCATTTGTTTTCAGTAATGCAGGTAACAATTGTAACAAGTCTTTGTATGTTGGACTGTGTATATGTTTTGTTAAGGCTGTGATCCCATGCAGCTTTAGGATTTTTTTGTGGATCAGACATCTTCTCTAAGATTAGATGCCATGCAAGGAACGTGCGTGAATATGTCACTGCTGGTCCTCCGGCTACTGCCAGGGGAGCAGTGAAGAGTCTCACAGGGTTCAATGACTGCTGTGACACTTCAGGTGCTAAAGGTGTGGATGTAAATGGAATCATTCTCCAGCCTCTTTCCTCAGATAGAGGTGTTACAACAGAATCTAGTGTGTGCATACCAGATGAATCTGGTGACTGAACATGGCTCGGAGATGTGTGTAGTGTCGTTAGAGGAGGGGAAGGAGCACTGGCAAGCAGCTGGGAATTGTCCGCAGCCCGTGCACCTTCCTTTGGGTTAGTCAGAATCTGGTGGGAGGTAGGGATACAATGCCTCCTCCCTCCTGTCATCCTCATCTACAGTTGTTTTAAAACCATGGTTTGTTTTGCATAGGGTGGGGGACATGCAGAAGGAGGTAACATTGCAACAGATTCAGATACCCATTAACAAAAGGATTTCCATTCATCACAAGTTTTTAAAAAATGTTGATTATTCAAAATTCCTCTGTCAAATGCACCTGTAAGGGGAAAAGTTAGATTATCCTGTGTTCGCTTATTCCAATTTTTCAAATATTTCACTGCAATCATACCATGCTTTCGATACATATCACTGGCTGGGCCGTTCAGGGGATATTTCCCCTAGACAGATCATCCCTGTCCCATTCTCTTTGTCACACTCCTGGTGCTCTCTAATCCTCTTAACCCAGCCTTCCCCAGAAAAATAGGACCCCTTACCGCAATAAGGGACCGAACAGATGACCCAGTCAAAACCTGTCGTTGATGCGTCCAACAAAAACGGAACCTTTAAAAGCTAAATTTCCAACTGAAATAAAGCCCGGACCCTTGTTTTTCACTCTAAACACTTCTTAGTTATCACAGCTTCTCCAGTCATTCACACATTTAGAATAACACAGGATTTCCTAGTAGCAGTAAAACACTTTTTCACCTTAGTATTCAATGTTATTGAGACAATGCAGAGATCATGTAACCATTATCATGAAATATAACAACCTAAAAACATGACCTATGAAACATGAAATGTACAGTTAAATAATTGTTCAATTCAATAAATACCATAAGCAATAATTAATAATCATAGGAGAGAATTATAGGCAAGTGTGCATTCGCCTGATCCTTACCCTGAAAAAGGAGTCCGTTTTGGAGTTTACTTCACTACACAGGACTGACCCACTGTATTATTCCATCACAGAAAATGAAAGGTAACATGAAAAGTATCTCACCTGCAGCTGCGTAATTTCTGCGACAGAGAATCCAGTAGCCGTATTGTCCTGTGTAGGCAAAGATTCCAAGTGGGCAGTAACACCAACAGTACTAGAAAATAAATTGATTCTCCGGGATCAGATGAAATAGCATAACTTGTTTATTCACATGCATGTGGGTGTCTCAGCTCAAAGGTGGCTTGAGAGACAACTTGGTGGAGGAATACAACAGGCTTAAATAGGCATTGTCCAATCCTCATATGGTTACAGATGCAAGCATAGCTAATTACAAGTCATTCCCTAATAAGACAAATGGCTTACATTCAGAACATACAACTATTTATAAGTAGACATGGTGGACTTCATGTTCGGTCATACAAGGTTCATATGTCAAAAGAGAGACATTATCCATCATTTCTACTTTTCATGACCTCTCCAATGACACCCTTTTGGTTTAAACTTAGATTGGAGATTTAGCATTTGTTCTTGTACCATGTAAGTAATACCATGTCTAGAGGGTGGGGGTAAAGATAAAGGGGTCATTTACAGGTCTATGCAACACAGTAAAAATAATTAACCCTTACACATTCAGCTTCACTTCCAACTTTATCCATATTTCCCTTACAATTTGAATATTGATAAAATGTTTATACTAGGATGAAAGTATATTTTCAATTAATTTCTTTTATTACCAATATTCTAAGATGGCAAAAACAGATCAAATAATGTGATGATGCCACCATGATGCTAGTTGGATAGGTTTCCCCAGGCAAATGGTAAGAAATCTGATTACCCGCAGGTTACCATCGGAAATGGGGTTTATGTTTATGTTAAATCTGCACTATTTGCTCCTAGATAGTCATATACGTAAACAGTTTATAATACAAGTAGCTATACATACTATAAATCCACACACCATTAAACACTTCATATGCTATTATTTGTATACATAGAAACATAGAATTTGACAGCAGATAAGAACTTCAACCTTATTTGTTCCTTAGATTTCTCTTAAGGATATTCTTATGCCTATCCCAATTGTGTTAAAATTGTTCAATCATCTTAGCTTCAAAAAGCTCTGATGGGAGGCTATTCCACTTATCGACTACCCTTTCTATGAAGTAATTTTTCTTGAAACATCCTCTGAGCCTAGCTCCCTCCCAGTTTCAGTGCATGTCCTCGTGTTCTTGTACTAATCTTCCTTTGGAGAATGCTTCCCTCCTGTATCTTATTAAAATCCTTGATGTATTTGAAAGTTTCTATCATTTCCCCCACTTTCCCTTCTCTTCTCCAAACTATACATATTAAGATCTTTTAGTCTTTCCGGGTAAGTTCTGTGCTGTAGGCCATGCACCATTTCAGTTGCACTTCTTTGTACCATCTCTAATGTATTTATATCCTTCTGGAGATATGGCCTCCAGAACTGAACACTATTCTAGATAAAGCCGTACCAATGACCTATATAGTGGTACTATCAATTCTTGTTTCCTGCTACCGATTCCTGTCCCTAAGCAACCAAGCATCTGACTTGCCTTTCTCAATACTTTGTTGCATTGCTTGCATGCATTCAAGTCATCTGAAATGGTGACTCCTAAGTCCATTTCCTCCTCTGTATTAGTCTCCTTGATACTATTTTTAGCCTTTTGGTTATTGAGACCCAAGTGCATGATTTTGTATTTTTTTACATTAAACTGTAGTTGCCAAGTTCTTGCCCATTTTTCTAGTCCACCCAGGTCCTCAGGCAATTGTTTTACCTCTTCTGGTGTCTACCCTGTTGCATACTTTTGTGCCATCTGCAAAATGACTTTCCCTTCAAAACCATTTGCAATTTCACTAACAAAGATATATACAGTATATATTCTTTAGCAGAGAAATAGGGCTAAATTGGAAGGAGAACTGGGCATGGAGAGTGTAGGTCATAATCAGGGATAGTCTTTCTAAAAGGGACATTTGGGAGGTCTGATCTGTATCAGGGAAATTCCTATATTTGTATCCCCAACATTGATTAAAACCAGAAAAAAATCTAACCCATTAATTTCACTGCAAAATTATTTAAGAAACACTGGTACATGTGATCTAGAAATAGGGGAACATTTATTTGGAAATCATAACAGCAGGTGAGCAAATTATGTAGAAATAGCTGCTGCATAACTTTTTATTGTAACTTTGTACTGTACCAATTCAATATGGGAGATTTCACAGAAATTTCCAGCAGTGCTAAAAAGCCTGTCCTCGTTATTATTAATGGGGACTATGATCTGAACCCTATGCACCAAACTCCAAAATGTGAAGCTTTCTGGAGATTGGTCCCCATAGTTAACACAATCTTCAGATGGAATAACCTACTTTTAGCCTATGGAGGTTTACAAGCAGGAGAGAGGTCTTTTGTTTTCTCTCCCTCAGCCTCGGGCTGGCAGTGGAAGCTGACACTATGTACATGCACAATGTCAATGTTTAAGTGACGTTTTTTAACACGTGAGATTTTTACAATTTTCCAGGGATGTAAATCGCAGGGACAGCAGTTAATGCAAACAGTCCCTGTGAGTACCCATTGGTACATAATGGGGATCTTTTTAAAAATATTAAAATATCATCCAAGATATAGGCCCTAAGATTCTTTGGTAACTTATAATATAGTGTAACTATAATTGTTTTGTACTGTCTTTGCATTTTAATTTAATTTAAAGAATATTTGGAACATATCAAAGTAGCCACAGCATCAGTGATCTATTGTTTTACTGCAGACAAATCATAGCACAGATCTGATTTTTTGAAATCCTAAGTAAAATACATTGTTTCGGTCTAATTCAGCACAAGCTCCTTATTTCTAGGACAATGTAAAGTAATGAGGATATGACTCTAGGAGTCCTGGTCCATTAACATCTAAAATAATTGTACAATAGGTCTGATAAGGACAATAGTCAGCACTCTATATAGCAGGTCTAGTCAACCTGTGGCTCTCCAGCTTTTGTGAAACTACATCTCTCACAGCATGCCCTACCATAGTTTTAGTATTAAGGAATGCTATAACTGTGGCAATGCATGCTAGGACTTGTAGTTTTACAACAGCTAGGACTGCTATAGAGGAAGAAGAGACTATTTCTACCACAACCTTTCATACAATGTGTGTATAATACAGAACAATAACTGGTGTTTTGTAGGATCACTTAATACAATAATATCCACTTATGAAAACATGAAATTTAAAGATCTGCAGAATTTGCTTCTATTACAATGGCAGCCTCTACTGGTAATCTATTGTGTAGAATGAACAATGATTTGTTGCTGTGATTTGCTTCACTAAAATTGTGACTGCTCAGCTCCCTTTTTGTCACAAATGCAGGATACATACCTTCCTCGACCAATACTGTATAGAATAGTGAAAACCCCATCAAAATACATCCAGTGGTTCAAGAAATTAAATGTAAAACTATATAATAAACCAATGCACTCCAACCTTGAAGAAGGCAACTCCAACCTTATTGTGACTATCACTAAACATAAATATAAACATAATAGGTATAAAAAGCGCATTTCTGAAGTATGTATCCCCTTAGTAGTTCATAAAGTCAATCCACAAAAAGGAAAATTATAAAGCCATGTAAGATTAATAGTCATATATCAGAAAAAATGTTATTCCTCAGTCAATTGTTGCAAAAATAGATATGTAATGTATCACAATGTTCCTGGTTCCTTCTTTCTATCTATTTTTTCAACACTTTAACCCCTCAGTGTCAATGATATGCAAAACAAAGTAGGGGGACACACATAGTGTATAACCAAACACATTTATTAATTAAATTACAAAGATAAAATGGCTGCATACCATTAGACTTACTATGAAAGGTGAAGTATATCACATATAAGGGAATAATGCTCACCCTATTGAGCAGTACCTTTACTACTTAAGAATGGCAGCAGCCCAAATTCTCCACCAATGCGTTTCAACCTGCTTTGGTCTTTATCAAGGTGTATCTGTTCTATCTAGGATCCAGGTATATAGAAGTCCTATCTCCAATCATCTCTTTATTCATAGGGGGTGTGTCCTGACATTTATGATCCTGTTCTATCTCAGTGTTCATTCCAATACTTTAATCGGTATACTGAGATACATTCTTGCCTCATAAATGCTCTTATATGGACTATGAACGGAGTTCATAGTCCCTCGTGGCTCCAGTATTCAGCTTTGCGTACCAGCCCAGAGTGCATTGCGTCATATCCTGTTCCTGCTCTGCTGTGTGTTAACCAATGTCTTAGTCTCATGGTGTCATCGGTGATCGCAGTGTGTTCCACTCACCGGGACAGTGCGTGTCAATCCCGTTATCAGTAATTGCAGTGTGGCCTGTCAATCAGAGCACATCGCCTAACCCCTAACCTCCAAATGTAACTAGTTCATATTATAATGGTAATTACTGTATACATTTAAAAATTAGCGGTGTGAACCGTATGTTCTATAGTATTCTTATTATAAAACTAGTTAATATATTCTACAACATCAAGGAACATTGTCTCATAGGGAAATAAAAAGGTCCTCCATCATTAAATGCTCACTCTGGAAAAATCCATGCCAAATTATCCAGTGGGATCACTGATCAGAAGCTGCACTATAAATCCACATATAAATATCCACATATAAATATTCACATATACATATTTCATAGAGGCAATTTGGACTATTACAGTATTACATTTTAACATAAGATCCAAGGGAATAACATTCCTTGCTATTGCACCATAAAAAAAGTTAGTGGCTCCTCAATACAAATCTTGTCTTATAAATATCTTAAAATTCATATAAAATCATGAAATTAAAATATCAAAATATTGACAAAGTACATGTAGAGATGTAAACAAGTAATATTCATATAAGGTGCATATGGCAGTATAAATAATGTAAATACAAATCTAACCATCAAATAGTATTTCTGTATGTATTTCTATAGGAACCATTTAAGCTCATTCAGCATTTAAACCATATTGTTCCAAAGTTTTGGTCTCATAAATAAGTCTCATTTCTGCCTTTGCCAAAAACACCTCAGTGCCTTTGGTTTGCCAGTTTCCTTCAACCTACTTAATGCCAACAATCTGCTTGATACCATTTATCGAATACTGATGTTTTTCTGCAAAGTGTTTGGAGAGGGAATGATTAATGAACCCTTTTCTTTATGTTCCGCAGATATTCTGCCCATCTCTTTGTGTTTTTGAGAGGTTTTTCCAATGTACTGTAGGCCACTCATACAGTCTATCACATAAATACAATTTGTGCTATTGCATGTAATAAATTCTTGTATTTTGAAAGAAAGCTTGTTTGTATTGGAGATAAATTCCTCTAGTTTAGTTCCCTGTTTTGTATGTGAAATACACACAATGCATGAGCCACATCTGATATCCCTAAGTTTTTATTCGACCTGATCTTTTTTCAGGTATGGAGTTTTTAACCAATTAGTTCATGTTCGTAGCTCTCCTATATATAAAACTAGGCTTTGATGGGATTATTTCTTTCAGAATGGGATCCTGCTGTAATAAGTGCCAATTCTTTATAAAAATGTTCCAACCATTTATATTGGTTATTGTATGAAGTAATAAATGGCATAATGTGGAGTATGAAGAAACTGCACCAGTAGAGAGACTTTTAAGGATGAGGTTGATAACCTTAAACAGAAATCTATCAAAGGGATATGATAGAGGATATAGAGGAGACTATAAATGAAGAGAGAGAGATCCCTCAAAAAGACCTTTTGGAATACAAGGATAGAACTGATACCTCTAAGAAACCCGTTATGCCATTTATTAATACATACAATAAAATTCCTGAATTTTTCTGTATATAAACTGACATAAAGGAGGTGATACCACCCTAATATTGTCACCCACAACACGGGTATATAATGTATTAGGAGAATATTTCTATTGAGAAACTGATACCCATTGTGGGATTAGATATAGAGGATACTTCTTGAGGACAAAGTATTAATACATAATGTCTTAGTGTAAATATATCCATTAAATTACCATAGAAGAAACCAGATTAATTCAACACTGATTCATATGAAGGTCAATGAAAATCCAATGAGTGGATATAAAGTATCCTTGTGTTTTCTAGTGTGAAACCTTGACTTTGATTCAGAAGTTACATCACTGAGTAGCAATATATGCAGTATTAACCTTCTAGGATTTGACATGAGATCCTGTTCTTTGAAATGACACATAGATGATCGAAACAGTCTTATTTTCTGAAGCAAAACCTAGATCAGTGGTTCTTAAACTGTCTTCAGGACCCAACACAGTTCATGTTTTCCAAGTCACCCAGCAGGTGCACATGTGTATTTATTACTCACTCTCACATTTTAAGAGTCATAGGTGGAGCTAATTATTTCACATGTGATTCTTTGAGGAGACCTAAAAAAAAGCACTGTTTGGGGTCCTGAGGACTGAGTTTCAAAACCTTTCCTAGATACCAGGAACAAATTGATTACTTGGGACAACATTGTGCAGCTAAAATTTGAAATCGCACACAGTTTTCTTTCACATTCTTCTTTTTAACTTTTAATACTTAGCTTGCTTTAACCCCTTATGGGAATTTTTATGTATATTTGCATAATCAAGTAATCATTTTTTTTTTAAATTTATTATAAAAAATTGTGACACCATAAGAAATGAACTTAATATACTATAAATGTATTTTTTATGCTGCTACTATAGACAAGAGAGCATCAATATCAAACTGACTTTCCTTTCTCTTTTTTTGTCTATGTATATATCGCATTTCATCGCATGTGCTATTCAGCAGTATACATGCTATTATTAGACACTCTGAAATAAGACAGGTTGTAATATCATTGTATGGGAGTCCCCACAGGCAGTGTTCTCTATGTAGGGAACTATTTCCCCATAAATCACAATTTTTTACCTACGCCCAGCCTACCGATCGAAGGTAAGCCGGGCGGCGGGCGCAGAAAACTTGCAGGGGGGGGGGAGAGTTAGGTTAGGGGCTCCCAGGGGGGACTTGGGTTAGGCACCCCCAGGGGGATGTTAGAGATCCCCGGGGGGAGGTTAGGGTTAAGCACTCCCCCAGGGGACTTGGGTTTAAGCTGCAGGGAAGGGGGTTACGTTTAGGCACTTACAGGGAGGGTTAGGCACTTAGGGTGCCTTACCCTAACCTCCCCCCAAGGGAGGGTTAGGAGGTGTAAGGTTAGATATAGTTATATATATATACGGAGGTGCTACTGGACCTTCTTACAGCTATACCATTATTTAACAATTGAGAAGAAGGTAAGAAAAAATGGTCTAGTGCACTAATCACAAACTCCAAAATGTGTTCTCATATCATACTGAGGAAAGGTCAATAATAAAATCTAACTTTTATTAATTATAGTTAATATTAATATGTACAGGAATAATGGCGAAAAATTTAAATCCGTATAGAACAGATGTGAAAGAAGAAATAGATTGTGTAATTAAAAACTTTTCCTGCTACTGCCAGTCATTACATATAATAATGTGAAACAAGTAGGAATTTATTTATATTACCAATATTGTTATCCAGGAATATATGTTTATAATATCTCACCAGTATATTAAAGTGATTTTTTTCTGTGGATATCTTTCTTTATTATATACATCACAAACATTTCTAACCGGTTTCGTTATTACTGCAAACTACGTCAAAAACACTAACTAGTTCCCTATTGCTGCAAAATGCTGCAATGTCAGAGTTCCTTCTGACTGTGGCATATGCCGTATTCAAATAACATGCTCGGATCTATTAGTTATTATTTATTATTAATGGGCTTGTAATTAATAGAATCCTGAAATATCATCAAGACAGTGTGTAAAATGAATCTCCAATGATAAAGCCCAAAATTTCACACAGTCCCCACAGCTACATCAATATATATGCTGTACATCTATACACTCAAAGGCACCTTGCCTACAGCTACTGATTCCCCAGTAGAATGTATCCTCTAACAGGTAACAGTATTTTCCTGCAGTGTGTTATAATAATGATATTTTCAGATCTCACATGTATCATATATGTGGCAACATAATTTTCTGCGAGATGTAACATTATAGGTGAACTGCAATAAATGAAAGTGATCTGTGTATGACACAATCTTGAAATAACTATCACAGATACGTATACGTGATGTAGTAATTCAAACACAGGAAATTTAACACTAGATAGTGTGGATTGAGCGTCTCTAATAGTATAATGGAGATTATAACACTAGCAGTATTAATAGGTTATAATAGCCCTCAAAGTACGAATAGTATCCAATATATAAGCATTTAGGCATTAGTAAGCTTATAGGCATAAATAAGCTCATTTAATATCTGATTTTAGTATTGATTTAGTCACTGCCTTGCAGCAATGGACATAGTTAATCAAAGGAAGTCCTCATATATTCAGCGGTAATCAGCATTTAGGGAACACCCGTATCCAGTGTGTGTGTTTAGGCATGAGTGGATCCCTTTAATATCTTATTCCAACATTAATTTAATAGTTGCATTATAGCAGTTTACATAATAAATCCTGATAAGACCGCATACATTTATCGGTGACCGGCAGCAATACAGGGAACGCCAACGCGCGTTTTGCCTGTGGCTGCTTTATCAAGGCAGTGCCTATTATCAGACACTGTGATATAAGACAGAGAGGCTCTAATGTCATTGTATGGGATTCCCCATAAGCAGTGTTCTCTATGTACAGAAAAATTTCCCCCTTAAATCACAATTATCTAAAATACTACTATTCTGATATTTGTGTATATACATATGATTGTTACTGGCTTCTCCTATAAATAAAAAGCCAACTGGTATTTATAGACATTTTGAAATGTATTATATTTCTAATAGTGGGAAATAACTGATGGAATAGATGTATGCATACTTCAGCCATATTTTTCTGTGGGTGATGTGAGTGGACCAAGTCTTCATTTGTTCTCTACTTAATTCCAGGGACACATTGCTCCTTATCATGTGTTGCAGAGTATACTCAAACATAAACTACCTCACCCGTTATACCACTTTGGTTTATTTTTTTTATCAATATAAAAGATATAGGGACAATTGTGCAGCAACCTACAGGGACTGTTCAGCTATTCCCAGTAACTAAAACTGGATGTATCACTTGTACAGCTACTAGTAAACAATGCCCATTGTTGTTTTTTCAATATTAGGTGGTATTATCTTATGATAACAGCTTTTCCTCTTTATTTCAAGCAGAACCTGATACAGATAGATGTAGCTTTCTTAAAAAACAGTCATTTTTATACAAATTTCCTTAAACCCCCCCCATTCCCCAGAACTGCTTATTCCTCTATCCCCAGACCCTCTTGGTCCTATCCATGAAATCCAGAAGGACCATCTTGTTCTTCAACAATAAATCCAGCAAGTATCCCATGATCATGTCGAGAGGGTGGACTTTGTCCCTGATCTATAACATTTGCCCAGCTCTGGTCCATAATGACTATATCTGATTCTCCTGCTGATCTATCACCTTCACCTATGTTTGTATTAGTTGGATTATCTGCAAAAAAAGGAACTATGACTGTAGTGAATGGCCTATGTGAACTTACATTATCAGAGGATTGGGAAGATATCTATTCTATAAAACCTACATTACATTTACATGTTTTTACACAAATATTCTCTTAGCCCCAGAGAACCCCTCATCCCTCTATATCCCCAGACAGTCTTAGCCCTATCCAGAAAATAAGGAAGGCCCATCTTGTTCTTCAAGAAAAAAATTGCCTTGGTCATGTCCAGTTAAGGTGGAAGGCAGGCTTTGTCCCTGACCTATAATTGTTTGCCCTGCTCTGGTCCATAATGTATCTAATCCTTCTCCCGAACCATCCCCTTCATCAGTGTTTTTATCGATTTGGATTATCTGCAAAAGAAGAAATGATTCATAGTGAATGGCCTATGTGAGCATACATTGCCAGAGGTTTGGGAAGCAATCTTTTATATAAAACCTACTATGGGCATTACCCAGTGACGCTTTGGACCTGTACTCTGGCTAGTTTTCATTTACCTACATGGTGTATCAGGGCCATAACTAGGGTGGTACGGCTGGTGCCTCTGCACAGAGTGCAGTCTGCCACACACCGCAATTTCTATGACAAGCCGCTTGTTGCTATGTATATACTAGCATTGATACGCCTGGCTCCAGTCCTTCACTGCAGCCCTATCCGCTGCCTGTCTAAGCTGTCAATGACAGCTAAGACCTTTTCTGGCTCTTGTACTCTGTGCTCTTTCTGTATGGATAGCCAGAGCCAAATTATGGGAAGGGTGGGGCCACAGAGGACGAGGGGTTACAGCCGTGTCAGGAAAGTCAGCTAAGGCAGACACGCTGCTGCTGGGAGCAGATGACCTCTCTGACCAATCAGCAGAGCTTCCTGTACTGTCAGTCACCATCAAGCTGCAGCTCCAAATGACATTGGAAGGGGAGGAGATTATGGAGACTACTGTGCTCTGTTCAGTGGCGGAACTCCCGGAGACAATGGAGTCAGTTGCCGCCGGTGCCCAGCACTGAAGGGGGCATCTGGCTGACCTGGCTCCATTGTCTCCAGGATCCCAGCCATTCCACTTCCACTGCATCATCTACACGCTACATCTATACCGCTAGGCTACCGCTGGCTTCGATGTAAAAAAAAGAAAGCCAGAGAGAGGAGCCGCTGAGCTGAGCACCAATCAGCATCAGCGGTGCTCCTCCTCTGGCTCCACTACACGCTGTGTGCTCTGTGGTCTCGGCGAGCCACGGAAATCACCACATGTCATGTGACCGCCTGCGACCTCACCCCGTGCCCCTTACTCTGAGGAGCCTCCCGACACTGCAGACCAGACACTGTGGAGAGTGCGGCCGGGACCAGGTAGAGAGAGTATCTATGTGGGCAGCGCAACGGGCTGTGGCACTGTGACTGGGGAGACAGGCAGTAAAAATCAAGTAAGTCTGCCTGTCACAGTGTCTCGCAAGCCAAGCCTGATGAGGGGTAGGGTGGGGTGGGGTCGTTGCCTGGCATTGGACTCTGGGGGGGGGTGATATATTTATAAAACATATATTTTACCACTCTGTCATGTTGGGGGGGGAGTATATTTAAAGATCATATATTTTATCACTCTGCCATGTTGAGTTATTTAACATGACATAGTGACAAAACATATGCTCTTTAAATATACTCACCCCGACTAACATTACAGTGATAATAAAACATATGCTCTATAAATATATCACCCTCCCCCTTACATGACATAGTGATAAGATATATACTCTTTAAATATAGCGCCCCCGCCAGCACCAACCCCGCCCCCGTAGCCCCCCAAATTCATGATGCATTTAAATTTAGAGCAAGATTATGTCTTTAAAATAAATCAGATACACCTCCACCAGTGCTACACACACACACAAAATATATATATATATGGTAGCACTGGAGATATATCTAATTTATCATAAGGATATTATTTGTCAAATAAAAGGTGGAAGCAGTGATTTTGAAAAAAGTAATGTGAGACATTTATAATCTTTCAGTGCTACATGTGTAATTGGGAAAATCTTGCATCATGTCATAGGGGCATTTTAAATCAGGTTTTAAACTTGTGGGGGGGGGCACCAACATTTATCTTGCCTCCGGGCAACTGAGATGAAGTTACGCCACTGGCTCTGTTATCTACCACCCCCTGCTCTAGAAGCTTCTGAAGTACAGCAAAAATACCTAGCTCTGCTTCTTGCTTGAGTGGATACTGAGGTAGTTTGGGGGGCTGCTTGTGAGTTTTTAGGGAGATGCGTACTGGTTCTACAGATTTTCAGTCCTATGTCTGTATTGTCTGTGGTCCACAATTGTTCAGGGATTTGTGACAGCCAGCTGGGTAGTATCTGTGAAACAGGCATGAGTCTACATTTGTCGGGCTGCCATAAGGCATCCTGCGCCATGTCAGCGTTTTGTTCTGGCATGTGCAGGTAGACTCCATCAGGTGTACAGCTGATTGAACATCTGAGCTTTGTTAACAGATTTCAACCCAGTAGGCTGACAGGTGAACTTGTGGACGACAGAAATAAATGTCTCCGTGAGGGGACCAAGCGTAACAGTTAATGGTTCAGAAATTGTAATTTCAACTGAATTGTTAGATACCCCTACTGCTGTGACTGTCTTGTTAGTAACAGTTAAGTTTAGGTTTCCTGCAAGTACAGAGGAAGTGGCTCCTGTGTCAATTAGACAGGGATTTACTTTATCATTCACAATTAAACTTACCATTGGATCATCACTGTCTGCAGTCAATATTGGACACATGGAAGCCACAGTCTCCTGTCAATTATTATTTACTCTAGTCTGGTTAACATTCCTTTCAAATTGTCTTGGTTTGCCCTGTCTGGGAGGTCGCCTACAGTCATAGGACATATCTCCCATGTTCTGACAGTTGTAACATATATTACCTCTTTCTTGAAAGTCTATCTCCTCTCACTTGGGAAGTGTCAGTAGATAGAGAACACTTTTCCGTCAAACTTAATTTGACAGGTACCACGCCCCCTGTCACTCCCCCTTTTCCGCCCCCTTTTGATATCGATTCATATAAAATTTATATGGCTTAATATAAATTTTATGTGGCGCGATATCTTTTTGATAGGGTTTGATAAATAAATCTAAATCAAATGTATATAAATGCGATAGGTCTTGATATAAAATAATCTTTTTGATAGGGTTTGATAAATAAATCTAAATCAAATGCATACAAATGCGATATGTCTTGATATAAAATGTGTTCAATGCTTAAACAGACAGTATTGTTGTTAAACTTTGTGATAGCTATAAAAGTAAATACATTTTTATCTAACAGCCAGCCATGCCTATGAACAAAAGAAACAATGCGTCGCGCCGCTAATCGAAAAAAGCAGATGAAAAAGGCGTATTACACGGTATTGAACCCCGGCAGTTATAGCGGCTTTGATAAGTATTATAAGGCCAATAAAGATGCATTTAAAAGAACGGAAATTAAAAAATGGATGCAAAAACAAGACGCGTATACGTTACATAAACCGGCTAGGAAATTCTATAAAAGGAACATGATCTGCGTATCCGATATAAATCAGCAATGGCAATGCGATTTGGTATCGCTGATAGACCTTGTAAAGTACAACGTTGGTTTTAAGTATATATTAAGTTATCGATATATTCAGTAAGAGAGCCTGGGCCGTAAGCCTAACGTCTAAGAGCGCAGCAACCGACGCTAGTGCTTTTGAAAAAATATTTCAGCAGGGCTACGTGCCAAAGAAGCTGCAAACCGACCACGGTAAAGAGTTTCTAAACAAGATCCTAAAAAATCTGTTAGAAAAATACGATATACATCATTTTACAGCCAACGACGACGTAAAGGCGGCGGTTATAGAAAGATTCAACAGGACTTTAAAAACACGGATGTGGCGCTATTTCACGGCGCAGAATACCTACAGATATATAGATGTTTTACAGGACTTCATATACAGCTATAATTACACGTATCATAGAACGATTAAGTGTACGCCGTGTGATGTGAACGCCTCTAATGCTTTGAGCATTTTTAAGATGACGTACGGCGAATACTTTAAAGCTAATAAAATACAGCCTCGATTAGCCATAGGTGAGCACGTACGCATCTCCAAATATAAGGATATATTTCAGAAAGGCTATGAACAGAATTATTCTGAGGAAATATTCGTCATACAGGCTATGAACACTAAAGGACTTAGGCCCTCATTCAGACCCGGACGCAAGTGGCCATTCGTACATTTGGCGTATGTAAAAAAATATTTAAATTCAAGCACTCGCTCGTATTTTCGCACACAGCCAAACATCCTCCCCAAACTCAAGCGACCCCTCTTCTAACTAACGAGCGTGCCAAATAGCGAGCGTACATCCCTGAAGTGGCTTGAAGGGAACGCACGCACTAGTACTACCCGGAAGTTGGACTGTCAGATTTTGATTAACTGCTTGTTTATTCTGCCTACCTCCCTCAATCGCATCATGCCAATCAATATATCAATTAGGTTAATTTTTTTTTTTTAACACAATGCAATAAACTTTATTCATGTCCGTGTTTGTGTTTACCCGCAGAATATGTACGGCTTAAACATTCGCTTTTAATTGTCAAAATACATGTTAGCCCCAATTAAATAATTGTTCTATTTGTTTTTCTACCCGCATATTTCCTGGAGTTCATTTCTTTATGTAAATTTGCTTACGCATGTCACTGCATCAAGCCTATCATAAGTCTCAAGAGATTTCTGGCCCTGTCGAACACATGACTCATACACTAACCAATAGAATTGGTCCTGTTAATTACCCAAATACATTAGCCAATCAAAAAATTTTGGGCCACTTTATTAAAAATTATTTTTAGTAAAAACACCATTGCCATCATGAGAGCCTCCGCATTCACCAGGCGCGAGCTGCTGGTGCTAACAGAGGTCATGGATGGGCAGATCACCAGCCAGCCTCCACCCATCACCAACCGCGAAAAGCGTTCCGCATATGCGGAGGTACGGGCCAGCCTGCGCTCCTTCGGCTCACGCCACCAGATCGGGCAGCTGGAGCGCAGGTGGTCGGACCTGCAACGGCGGACGCCCCGCTTACTGGCATGCTTTCGCATGCAGATCGCCGAAAGTAAGTTTTATGGACTGTGGTTTTCATGTTTTTCTTTGGGGCCCTAACTGTGTGTGCATGTTTTCCCTGTATTTCCTATTTATTCATTGTACTCATATCTGCATGGCCATGTTTTCCCTGTATTTCATATTTAATCATTGTACTCGTATCTGCATGGCCATGTTTTCCCTGTATTTCATATTTATTCATTGTACTCGTATCTGCATGGCCATGTTTTCCCTGTATTTCATATTTAATCATTGTACTCGTATCTGCATGGCCATGTTTTCCCTGTATTTCATATTTAATCATTGTACTCATATCTGCATGGCCATGTTTTCCCTGTATTTCATATTTAATCATTGTACTCGTATCTGCATGGCCATGTTTTCCCTGTATTTCCTATTTATTCATTGTACTCATATCTGCATGGCCATGTTTTCCCTGTATTTCCTATTTAATCATTGTACTCATATCTGCATGGCCATGTTTTCCCTGTATTTCATATTTAATCATTGTACTCGTATCTGCATGGCCATGTTTTCCCTGTATTTCATATTTAATCATTGTACTCGTATCTGCATGGCCATGTTTTCCCTGTATTTCATATTTAATCATTGTACTCGTATCTGCATGGCCATGTTTTCCCTGTATTTCATATTTATTCATTGTACTCGTATCTGCATGGCCATGTTTTCCCTGTATTTCATATTTATTCATTGTACTCGTATCTGCATGGCCATGTTTTCCCTGTATTTCATATTTATTCATTGTACTCGTATCTGCATGGCCATGTTTTCCCTGTATTTCATATTTATTCATTGTACTCGTATCTGCATGGCCATGTTTTCCCTGTATTTCATATTTATTCATTGTACTCGTATCTGCATGGCCATGTTTTCCCTGTATTTCATATTTATTCATTGTACTCATATCTGCATGGTCCTTTTTTGGGGGGGGGGGGATTAGAAAAAGGTGTTTTTCGTGGATTTGTGTTGAAATTAACCACATTTTGTTACACATCTTTTAGGTGCCCAGCGAAGACTACGCCATCATCGTCCGGCCAGACTGCGCTCACGGCCACTCTCCCCAACCCCCAGCCAACACTCCACTACCACTAATTCCCCTATTCCCCACTCCTCCCCAGCCTTCCAAGACCCTCTTGCAGAAATTTCGGGGCTCCTTCCCCTCCGTCCCAATTCCCCCTCTCCTCCAACCACCCCTCTTAGAATCACCCCCTCCCCGGAGTCGGTAATTACCACACCCCGATCTTTGGGGAATGGAGGCACCTCTGTGGAGGACGATGGAGGGCCTTCCGGAGCTGGCGTTGTATCTTCCGGTATGTTTTTCTTTGCGTTTTTTTTTCTACACAAACTGTTTGTATGTAATCATGTGCAGTTCCTTTTTTTGGGGTTTTTGGCTACACTTTTTGGGATTTTGCCGATTGCCTTTACCTGTTACTGCTGATTTCAACATACACATATCACACCTGTCGGAATTTGTACATTGGCCTTGTATTTTTGGCCTACACCATTTTTGGTTGATGTGTTTTAATGGTGTAATTATGGTTTTTTTTATTATTCCAATTTTTGATGGGTTTTGGTTTTGGCTTGTTTTTTAATGTGGTTTCAGTATTGTTTTATTAATCCCCACACTTTTCTCACCCACAGAGGAACAGAGGCGTCGGGCAGAATTATCCACCTGTGTGGCCCGGATGCACCACAATATAATCGGTGTGCTGGTGGTCCTTGACCATATGTCGGCCCTCCTTAGGGATTAGTTTTTTTTTTTTGGCCATTTTATAAATAGTGTTATTTTCTAACATACTTACATTCTGGCTCATTCATTTTTTCTAAATCACAGATTGTTTACCCTGACATAAGTAGACTGTTCCTGCAAGGATTACCATTTTTTGACACTAAGATTGTGTGTTGTATTTTTATGTAAAACAGCCACAAGAAACACATAACAGTAACAATCTCATTTCCCTTTTTTGGTGTAGTCACAATTAGATATTACTACATTTTACAGGTTCCTAGTTGGGGTGCAAGCTGCTTAGGCCAATCTTACGAAGCCAAATGATTGTACAGGCTTCCTTTGGGTGTTGGTTTGGACCCTGAAAACATATTATATTTTAGCTCAACTGGCGTCAGTACTGGATTACCCCTTAGTCAAAAGTAACGTGTGTGAACCTGGTTACACTTGCTTGTAATGTTCCAAAAAAGGTACAACATTTCACTCTCAAAACATTTATTCACAACATAACTGAAAAATCAAAGTGGTCACTCACAAACTAAACACACAGTGATAATCACAAATACAACACATACCAACAAAATCAAATAAAAAAACAACAAATCAAGAACTGGTTGATGAAGGACCATGCCAACATGATTCCACAAATATGGCGTTGCAATATGGGTTCCATAATATGTCCCCAAAATGTCTACATACAGGTTTTGTAAGGGTAGCAGGAAGTAGTCATCGTTGGAGTGCCAAAGATTATGTGAAAAAACAGAAGATGGAGAAAATAAATAATTAGATATTCTCAAACAAACCCTACCACATTAGAGATAAACACTGTTGTTTTGTCAATAATTACCTAAAAAATCTGGCCACCACATCATCGCGTATGGCCCTCCCACATACTGACCTCCGACCAACCTTGGGCGGGCCATCCTCAGGTAAGGCATCCTCTGGCTGCATTGGGACACCACTCCTTATGGCGATGTTGTGAAATATCCCACACAGGACCACAATTTTCAAAACCATATCCGGCAAATACATGAGCTCGCCACCAGAGCGGTGGAGGCATCTGAATCGGCCTTTTAAAAGGCCGATACAGTGCTCCACCACTTGCCTGGTGGCTGTAAGTGCAGAATTATACTCACTTTGTGGCCCTGGTGTGGGAGCCAAATAAGGAGTGAGCAGCCAGGGCGTGCAAGGGTAGCCACTGTCTCCTGTGAAAAAGAATAGTCAACATCAGGATCACTCTGTATGAAGCTTAACATTGTTATGTACTAAAGGTCTCCACTTACCCAGAAGCCACGCATCACCAGCTTGTAGGTTGGTTAATTTGTGCCATATCCCTGATTGTCGGATGACGAAGGAGTCATGTGCACTTCCTGGTAATTTTGCATTCAGGGATAGGATCTGGAGGGAGGCATCACATACCACCATTACATTGAGGGAGTGATAGTGTTTCCAGTTTCTAAAGATTGCCTCCAGCCGTGCTGGAGGCTGAAGTGGTATGTGAGTACCATCCACAACCCCTATGATGTGTGGGAAGCCAGCTATTTGGTAAAAATTGGCCTGGGCCACACAAAGGGCACCCATATCCAAAGGCATTTGAATAAAATGATGGAGGTGCTTGAAAAGGGCTTCCATCACTGCCCTCAGGATCCGGGAAAAGGAGGATTGTGATATGCCCGCCACTATTCCCACCGTTGTTTGGAATGATCCTGAGGCACAGAAATGTAACACCGCCATAAATTGTGTAAGTGGTGGTATTGCTGTAGGACTGTCAATTTGCCGCTCAAGATCACTCTCTATTAATGAGAGAGTGTCTATGATGATTTTGGGAGGAAGACGGTAGCATCTTAAAATTTCATCATCGGGCATTCCAAAAAGGGTGACACGTGTTCGAAATATCTGGGGCCTTGCACGCCTATGATGCCTATGCCTGGGACGAGTTTGAGGTTGGTCGGCTTCCGGGAGCAGGGCCAGAACAATCCGACCCATATCAACCTGAAATGGCAAGATTGGAATGTCAGGCTTTTTAACCCCCCCAAAAATAAAAAATTTGACTTATCTTGAAGATCCCATCCATAGATGCTTACATGCCGGGGTATTGTCATGATATGTGGAAACTGGAAATAATCACAACATAAATATACATCATTTTATGCTGGCCATTTGTTTCTAAAATTTAAGCAAGACAAAACATAAAAGGGGAGACACACACATTTGGCCAAAGAGCAAAACGACGTTGCGCACAAATTGAGGCCAAATGTAAGCAACAAATGCTACCGAGAAAACACAAACAATTTTAAGGGATGAATAAGCATTTCACAAAGCGCTAATTAGTTCGCAAATAAAAGTCACAATAGTAAGTAGTAAAAATGCACTAATTAGTTCGCAAATAAAAGTCACAATAGTAAGTAGTAAAAATGCACTAATTAGTTCGCAAATAAAAGTCACAATAGTAAGTAGTAAAAATGCGCTAATTAGTTCGCAAATAAAAGTCACAATAGTAAGTAGTAAAAATGCGCTAATCAGTTCGCAAATACAAGTTATAAAAACACACCTAAAAACAAAAACAAAAAATAAAAATTTCGGATTTGGAAAATCAAAGGTTACATGTGTAAGGCCAACCAAAGTTGCGTAAAGACAAACAAGAACATTTACAAAACAATTTAACAAATGAACTTACCAAGAGATAATATATAAGAATCCGGATCAAAAGGTCTTTGGGGCAGAGCCAAAATAAAACCTAAGAGAGATGAAATGACGCCAAAAAACAGTTAGAAAATTCTAAAACAGAAGGAGACACAAATTGAACCAAAGTTTGACTTCCCAAAACTTCCCAAAACTGGAAACGGCCCAAAAAAATAGAAACGAAAAAAAGCGAACGGAACTAAAAAAATGAATATATCCCCAAAAAAAACATCCAACAACGAAAACTCCTACACCAGCCAACAATCAACTCCAACCAACGTAATCTCCAACATTCCAAAAACGCCACCTCGACTCGAGACGCCCCAAGCCATAAATAGTGTTTAGTTTCCTGCACAAATTAAGGAGGGATCATAGGAACGCACATCAATGATGCGGCCGAAAAATAAGGTCGCATGTATAAATACGTCACGAGCCAAAACAAACATTCTGGTGTATTTCTTGTTTGGAGCTCAGACATGGCTACAGACCAGGGAAACAATGGACAACAGTCTGGCGGTAAGTATTTCAGGCATTTTGACTCAATGATTAATTAGAAACATAATGTTGTGAAGTTGACAATTCTCCAAAATTACACACATAGGTGAGGAGGATGACATGGAAGAGGCTTCTGGGCCCAGTATTCCGGGCAAAGCAGGGAAAAAGAAAAGGCAGCCACAATTCACAAGAAAGGAGATGAAGGTTTTGATTCAGAAGTGTGTGGACATCCTGCCACAGGCAGACAGGAATATGAGTGCAAGCCAGAAGTGGAGAATGTGGGAAGAGGTAGCCGTGGATGTCAATAGGGTGGGTGATTATGTCCGTCTAGCCCGGGATGTCAAACGGCGGTAAGTAAACACTTGCCCCCCTAAAACCAAAACCCATTTTAAACAAAAGGATAATGGTTCCAATTTCATCCCACAGATGGGCCGACTTCAAATATCGCCTGAAGCAAAAACTGGCGGACAGGGCTAGGCATGCAAGGGGGACAGGTGGGGGTCCCACCCCTGTGTCATTGGAGTTGACTGATTTAGAAGAGCTGGCACAGGGGTGTGTGCAGCCTGTGGAGGTGTTTGGCGTGTCCAACATGGATACGGACATGCCAGACTTTGCGGCTCCTCATGTTGTCCCAGGTAAATATTGTGAGGTCACCAACTCTGAAATGTTATTGTGCCAATATGTAGATTCTAATGCGAGTCTTTTCTCATTTTTCCAACAGAGACACAGGCGGATGAGTCTGCTCCAGAGGGGAGCCTTGGCCGCAGAATTTCTGCTGGCTCTGCAGGGGAGGAACCAGTACATCCAGCTGAGGACCCTGCAGAAGCCAGTCCAGGGCAATCCCCCTCGCAGGCAGTGTCCCTCCTCACAGAACTCAATTTTAAATCGGATTTCCATACGGAGATTCTGCAGAGGATGGACGCCAGTCTGGTACGGGTGGCTGAGGCCCTGGAGCAAAATGCTGCGGCCAATGTGACCATTGGTCAGGCCCTGGCGGAAAATACCAGGGCCAACATCCACATCACCACTGCCCTGGAGCAGCTCGTTCGCCAGCACATGGTGGAGTCGACCTCCCTTCCTGCCGGAACATCAGGATCCTCCACCTCTGGCACAACATCAGCCAATCCTCCAAATGTGCCTAGCCCTGTGCCTAGTCCAGAGGCCACAACATCTGCCTCTGGACAGGCCAGCCCGATGACATCCCGGACCCGGTCTGGCGCCCTCCCTCCCCCAGCCAAATGGGCGAAAAAACGGTGACAGCATTGGCTACTTTTCCCACACTCCTTCTGTGCTTGCCTCATATTCCTTTCTGGCCAAAACTTCCCTCTCCTTTCTTGTGAATTGTTTTTAATTTTTGCATTTACGTTTACCAAAAAATTATTGTTTGCACAATTAATAAATATTGTGGAATGAACACTGCCAAAAATGTTTTGGTTAAATATGTGCATTTATTTTTTGGGGGATACCAATACATTTACATCAAATGTACGACTTTGTATTCTGACATTATTGTAAAAATGGGTTACATTTAATCCGGGCCTACAAGCCAACAACGTTCAACCTTAAAAATTACACATTGGAAAAAAAGGGCTCGTTAAGGAACGTTTAAAACATTACCTAAGGAGGAAAAATCACCTTGCAAACACAAAATGAGGCACCAAACCTAAACATGATGACATTATTGTTACAATAGTCCAAAAACAACACATTGCGGCCAAAATACACCCCCACAAATGTACGCTAATTGATTGTGTAATCCAGACATTAGCAGCTATGATTTCCACCTGCGTTCGGTTTTGTGCTATCCAAAAAAACTGCTTTCCAAACACATACCAAGCCGGTTTTCAATCCAACACTAATTGCTTTTCTGACAAGCCGTGATTAATCGATGCAACATCGTGGAGTGCCGGGACGGAGCAGAAGGCCATTGCCACTGTGGTCGAGTTATCCAGCCCCTAAGCTGTGCAAGCATTTTGAAGGGAAAGAGGATCATCCAGTGACGTATGAGTTGGTACGAACACATTTGACGTCCGCATTTGTTAATGTATGTACGCCCAAAAAACACCTCGTCACGCCTGCGTTTTTCCATCTCTTCCCCCGTCAACACCCAAAAATGCCCTGTTCTGTCAATCACATTTGACATGTCACTTCCTGTACGCTATTTGATGAACGAGACAAAAAAAGCTCGCAATCTGCCGTACGCACATGCGCAGTGTAACACCGCATGCGCGGTTAGGCAACATCGGAACACAATGAGCGTACTGCTGTTAACGAGCGGCTCTGAATCAGGGCCTTAGGCCGCTTTATACGTTGGCGGATCTGTATGGCAAAGTTATAACTGGCAGTTTTTACCCCGAAGAACATCAAAGCATTCCCAAAAACTATAACAGAACTTACAAGGTGGAAAAGATTTTAAAAAATAAGACGGTCGGCGGACGGAAATACGTGTTGGTCAAGTGGCGCGGTTACCCCGCAAAATTTAACAGCTGGGTCGCAGGGTCTGAGATAAAAGATGACAAGTCGTTCTACATAACATTGCCCAGTAATGCGTCGGCGGACACATTCCCGCAAAATCAGATTTCTAACTATACAACAAAATTTGCAAAACCGATACACTTAATAGGTGAATGGGAAGTTGCTCTTACAGAAATACAATACCCGCACATGTGGAATACAATCGATATACGCGATTGTGTGTTGAAAATAACAAGGTGGGATGGACTGAACATGGATGTCACAAGGGTGTGCATTAAACCCGGTTTTTATGAAACAATCGAGGCGCTGGTCGAAGCATTCAATGCTGAAATTGAGCATCATTACCTGGATGGAGGATTAAAATTATGGTACGATCACCTCGAACCTCCTTCGACAATAAGCCGATGTACCAGATCACAGCCGGTCTTAAGCTGACAAGAATACTGGGTTTACAACATAAAATTAGGTTTTTAAAGCTATGCGCTGACATCAACGGGGGGCAATATACGTTGTACGTGTACACAGACATTATCGAACACCAGAGGGTCGGTGATAGTTATGTACCATTGCTACGGACTGTTGAAATTATGGGGCGTAACAACGAAATGGTCACAATTCGATACGAGAAGCCAAATTACGTACCTTTTGTGCAAAGCGCATTTTGACACGATTACCGTAGAGATAAAGAATGACCAGAATGAGAACATAGCATTCAAGTTTGGGAAAGCGATCGTAAAACTACACTTCAGACGTCGCAAAAACGATTTTTATTAACCGGGCAGAATGGTCGCTGTTAAAAATTATGGCGATCCGGCGCTGTATGCGCAATATTATAAAGCGCAAGCCGGTAACGGATTACCCGGTTTTCATGGCAGCGCTTACATGTACGGATGCGGTTTAGGTGGTATTTTTCGAAGCCTTTTCAGAAAAGCGGTGCCTCTTTTCCGGATAGGACTAGAGTTAGCTAAACCGCACGTGAAGACCGCGGCGCGCAATATCGCAAAAGACATTATTGGACACGCCACAATGGCGGTGGTGAATAAAATACATGAGGCAAACCAATCCAAACAAGATGGTTCAGGAGTAATATATACAAGAAAAGGTGTGTCTAAAAGAAAACGGAAGCACGCAATAGCGTTTCCGCCTTGGGGCATCCCTTTTTTAAATAAAAGCAGGAGACGCCGCAGCTTAAAGAAGAGAGAACCGAAGCGCGGTGCTGGTGATATTTTTTAAACATGTCTTTCTTACACACCGAGTCCGTAGAATGTGCAAAATCAGAGCTGGATCTTTTTGACGTGCCCCCGACACAAACTAACGTAGAGAAAAGTCTATAAGTCAAAGTTCAGCCTTTAGCGGCGTTATCCGACACAGCGCCGATTAAATTTTCTATAGCGCCCAGCGGTGAACACTACTATGATCTGAACAACACCCAGCTGTACGTGAAGTGCAAGATCGTACGAACCGATAACACGGCGATAGCCCAAGGGGCCTGGGTCGCCCTTATTAATTACCCCATAGCGACATTATTCAGCCAAGTGGATGTTACTTTGGGTGACACTCATATCACAATCCAAAAATCTTTACGCTTACCGCGCATACATTGAGACTATATTGAGTTATAGCTCTGACGCTTTGTCAACAAAGCACACCACAGGATTATTTTATAAAGATATGGCTGGAGAACATAACAGGGTTCTGGACGGCCCTAACACTGGTTTCAGAAAACGAGCAGGAGCGACCGCGCAGAGTCGCACGGTTGAATTGCTAGGGCCGCTTCACTGCGACCTTTTCCACCAGCATAAACTCATTTTAAATGCCGTTGACCTGAAGATTAAACTCACCAGAAACAAAGACTCATTCTGCTTAATGTCTGCTGAAGCGGATGCCTTTAAAATACAGATCGTCGCAGCGTCCCTTTTTGTGAAAAGAGTGCAGGTCTCACCGGCCGTACGCATTGGGCACGCGCAGGCGCTGCTAAGCGGGCAACGCAAAATATGTGATTGACCGCGTCGGAATGAAAATCTACAGCGTACCCGCAGGCAGTAGAGTGTTTAATCTCGAAAATCTATTTTTAGGTCAAGTGCCGAAAACGGTCATAGTCGGGTTTGTGGACAATGAAGCATTTTCTGGAGCCCTTGATCGGAACCCCCTTTATTTTGAACATAAAAATGTGAACTTTGCATCCCTTTATCTGGATGGAATGCCGCACCCGGCACAACCATATCAACCAGACTTTGAACACAGTAATGCTGTAAGAGAGTATATGTCGCTCATACAGATCACAAATAAGCAGAAATCTGACGCCGGAATACTGGTCGACCGCGAAGAGTACCTCAACGGCTACATGCTATTTGCTTTTGATCTATCGCCAGAGCAGGAGTGCGGAGAGCACCTTTCCCTGATAAGGACGGGCAATCTACGCGCCGAATTCCGCTTCGCGGAAGCTTTGGATCGTACAGTCAACGTGATCATTTACGCTTTATTTGATAATATCATTGAGATTATTCAAAGGCGTGATGTGCTGTATGATTACCTATAAGTGAAAGAAACTCTCTCAATATTTTATCGAATCTTTTAACGATTATCATTACGTGATAAAAAGACAAAAAAAAAAAAACACAAAAAAAAGAGAAAATGAACACGCTACAGATAAATTGTATTCTCTACACGGAACCAAGCACGCGCCGTTATTTTAAAGGAACATACGCGTGCGATATGTTGCCTACCGATAAACTGGCGCATTACCCCTGCGCGTTTGTAATTAACACGCATAGTAGCGGCCAGCCCGGCGAACACTGGTTGGCCGTTTATTTTAATGAAGCGGGGATTTGTTATTTTTTTGATTCTTATGGACTCGCGCCGGACAACGTTATTTTCCCAAAGAATATCAAAGTTTTTACATTTTAATTGAAAAAGCATTTGTCACCAAAACCGCCGGTTGCAAGGCTTTTCAAGCGCTGTATGCGGTCAATATTGTATTTACTTTATATTTTTAATGTGTAAAAACTACAAATATGAGGTAATTCTGTCCCGATTTAGTAATGATACAAAGTGTAATGACCGTGTAGTTGCAATGTTTGAGCCGCTATATGGATAAATGTATACAGAAATGTGTAACTTGTAATCAACCCTGCGTTTGAAACATTTTATGTACAATGCTTCATAACTATAATAAACAAGTTTTAAACATTATGTTGTTGCGTGTTTCTTCCATAAACACAGATTAGAAACAAAGAACAAAACAAACCGTTCTAAATCATAAACATATTTTATTGTAACATAAAAAGTATATTTACAGATACAGCGCTGTTGCAATATCATAACAATTGCAATCAGAAAGGTATTTGAAGCATTTTATGTACAATGATACACCGCTATTATAAAGAAACAGTTTTAAACTTCATTACAATATATGCTTAAAAACAATACAAATAGGTTATAGACTCAGCCACGGGGCATCTTTAATCACTTCTAAAGATCTTTTTCTAGGCATTAAGTAACCGTGTGTCGTTGTTAATCCGGGGGTGCTTAGAACATTTAAGCCTCCTTTCTTATGCGTTTGTAGATATGGCGGGGTTGATAAATACCCAACACCAGCGGTATATGTTTCTGCCTTTAAACGGTCTAGGTGCAGCCTATTGGATGCGCTGCCAACCACTGTGGATGGTATATTTATTTCCGCCATGGCTTGCATAATCTCGGCCCAACCATTCGGAATTTTACGGCTCGACACGCTGTGACTTTGCTTGTCGCTTCTTATTAAATCCAGCATGTTGGAGCCCTGTACAGCATTAGCTTTATATAGAAACTCTCCTTTAGCATTCCAGTTTGTGATGTGTTTAGACCCGGTCATTTTATTTAAAAGTATCTCGCCGTTTTTCCTATACCGGTCATTAACACTGTCCAAAACTTCTTGATAAACGGCGTCAGAACTGTCTGACTGTCCAGTGTTAGCTGTTTGAGGAACAGTTGGCATTTCGGGCGTTAAGAGAGTTAAAGTTGACATCTCTCTATCAGACTGCTTACTCAACACCAGATATTTCTGCAACGCGGCTGTGTAATGCTTAGCCTTATCATACTCCGATAAATCATTACGCTGTAGTATGTTTATGATCTCTGCATCTAGGCCTTGCGCAGATGTTTGACGTATATCATCATTACCCGGTTTGTTGTGCAAGCGCTCTATCTGCTGCTGAGGCACCAGATACATTTTCTCAACGTATTCCATCAACGATTAGTCAGAAGTCCCGTTATTAACGGTATAGCAAAGCCAAGCAACGAGCCAATAAATCCGCCGGACTGTTTCACCAAACGCTTCTTTTTACCAATGTGCATTTCTTATTACATAGCGTTTTTATAAGGTTGCGCTTCTTTTTAAGGTAATTCAACTGTCGTTGTGACAATGGTATTTTACCTTTTAGCGTGTTGAGCGCAATCTCACAAATGGCCGTCACCAAATCGTTTGAAGCCGTGGATAAAATAGCGTTTCTTTGAGTCGGTGGTGCCTTTATTAATGCTTTTAAAAGTGCCCAATTACGACATAAGCGCACCGACATGCTCGCTGATGGTGTCGCTATGGCAAATGACTAAAAGTTGAAGAATTACAGCTTTTTAGAAGTATGCTTTTTAAAGACGTACGCTACCAGTGTATCCGGCGGGAATAACCCGCTTCGTAAACGGTACTCATCAGGCGTGTTGTTTCTTAAATCAACCAGTAAACACCCATAAGGAGCTCTGGTCGCGTCTTCAAAAGCCTCTAAAAAGAACATCGATTTACCGGGGTACATCTGCCTAGCCAGCGTTGTCACTTGCAATTTATCCCTAGGATTTTTAAAAAGAACCATATATTTTGTATTTAACTGTATAGTTCTGCTCTTTTTACCCTGGCAAAACACATTTTGCACAAGGTACATGATACTGAGATTTGTATGGTGTACATACTTTGTGAAAGCTTTCTCAATCTCCGAATTATTACTAGCCGACTCCATCAGATCATCAACCACTACTAAATTAATATTATCGGGCGGGAAAAGTTGGTCATCGTTAAGTCTCAGGTAGCCCCTCTATAAAACACATACCAGGGTAATCGCGCAGAAGATGATCGTACATTGACTGCCAGCAAGCGTAAAACCAAACAATATTATCGGGAACGTGTGAGAGGTGCGTAGTGGAATTATGCAGCAGCATTTTCACAAAATAACTTTTACCCGAGTTGGAGGGTCCTGCTAAAATACATGAAAAGGGGTGTTGCTGCCTGATATCCATCTTAATACCCAAACGGTAGCGTTGTGAAGTTATCTGTAAGCATCCGTTTAGTCTAAACACACTTTTGCGTTTTCTGCAGCACTCGCGTTTCAATCTGCCAATACCTTTTAAAACGCACTATACCGGGCTGGCGAATCACAATTTTTTTCTGGTCGTCACCTTCGGGGTTTAAAGGATTATCTAAGACCAGCTCTTTCAGGCTGTCAAAGTTGACATGTTGCGCATTATCAACATTAAGCGTGATTCCTTTAACTTTTAAACTAGTCTTTCTGTTATTTAAACGATATCCGTATGACTTGGGTCCCGCTGAGACAAACTCTGTTATATGCGCACCAGCTGGGATTTCGCTAGTCAGTTCGCCTAGATAATCACCCAATGGCGGATTCCAATCACCGGGCCTGCTGACAAAAATGACACTCTGTATCGTGGTAAAGACAGCGATCTTGCAACCTATCCAGCAGTTTGTACAGTTAAATACGGGCATACGCTGTTGTTATTGCGGCTATAAAAATATTACAAATACGCGAGCTGGTGTAATGATCTTTGGCGTATTTCCAATTCACCATCACCGCATCGTCATCTATGAAGTCTAAAGAAGAGACCTCATAGTGGGGCAAAAACGCATATTCAAAAAGTTTGTCTGGGTCTGAGACAATCGCGGTGTTGGTTAAGTTAGACCTTTGCCCAAACTTACCCCTCAATGAGTTCAAAAAGAGCTTAGACAGCTGATGCTTGGCCGGATTAATATGATATGATCTGGCCATAAAGACACCCCTTCATTTTTTTGATAGGCATCTATATACGCTTGGCGTTTCTCAGTCTGTACACCATTCAGGATAACCGGACGCCTCTTGTTTGTCCCTGAGATGTAATTTAATGTACCCTGAAAACAAATCATCGGATTGGTTATCAAAATGCCACACCTCATAGATTTTACACACTTTGTAACCCTTGTCAATGGCTAAATTTAACTCTACGGTACACCACGTACCGACGAGGGCTCGTTCCTCATCATTATGTTAACACGACTCTGCATGCCCAGACTCGCAGCATGTTCGACATAAGGGAAACATTAGTTTACCGAGCATTTTAACAGGTAGAACCGGAAAGAAAAGCCCACGCAGAGGGTACACTTTTACTTTGGCAATGCCAAAATATGTTGTGATATCGCCAAAATCTTTATAAATGATCCTGGGATGTTTTACAGGATATGATTTGGTTTTGTTGACAAATGGGTACAGACTGGTAAAATCATAGTAGTGTATGCGCTCGTCCTGTTGCGTTTGGTGATACAGCTTTATGGCGTTTGTACGTCCGCCATAAAGCGCAGTGCACAGGTCCAAGGGTTCAGGCAATTCCCTGTCCTTTTAGAAATGCCTGTAGACACGTATCCTCTTGTAACATTTTTTTCCACTCGCACTCCCAAATAACACGCACGTGAAACCCACACAGTTTAAGAAAGTTCATTCTCACCTGCGTCTTGTGACTCAACTGACTTTAGGTCGTTTGAGTCACTTTGTTTTCATCATCGGGGTTGTAACAAGCGCTACGTCCGTGATAAAAACAACCTTGGAACTCAAACGCCGTTTGTACACCATTGATAACGGCGTATTCTTCCAGGTAGTATCTACCTACTTTCTTCTCTTCCCATTGTAACGCGTGTCTTATGTCTATGCCCTCTGTATGCGCTATGTACATTAACCACTGTATGGCTGGCTGGTGTTGAGTAGCGCTTCTGAGTCTTATGATAGTTATCGCCCGATACAAGCGCCAGCGTGTTTTCCTTTAAAAATTACATCGGTACATGGCCATACATACCGACGCTAATGTGGTAAGTTGAAACGGGTCAACGTGCCTCTTAACAATGACGGGACTTTTTTTCTTATATACAATTACTTCCTCTGATGTCATTGCTAAAACGGCGTCTTGGAAGGTCTTACAAGCCCTCTGTAGTATAACCACATCCTGCTTGCAATAGCGTTTTTAAGTTCATCCTGGAAGTTAAATGACATATGCTTGTATTTCTCATACCACTCTTTGAATTCAGCTAACTCTGATTCCATCATATATTGTATGCCGAAATGCTGAATATCCGGCATGACGCCAATATAATTTTGGTTATTGGTGGTGTTAAAAAAATGCGGGAAATGGCCTTTTGAGCCCTCAAATCCTATCGCTTTTGGTAATCGACTGAGGCGCATGGGCAAAAAATTTAAAGAGTCGATAAATCTTATCATTAAATCAAGAACCTTAATGCACATCAGTTTACCACCTTGCGCCAGCACATCGATTTTAAATTTCTCCTTAATCAGTTGGCGCATTACAAAGTACCCATCATAACGACCGGCATTATGGGCTATGAATGTGTACCCCTCAAATTTTGGTCTCATGAATGTTTTTACAAAGTCTTCAATACAAGCAATGCCCTGAAACTCCCAGGAGATTGTTCATCCGCTGTTGTTTGAATCACCCAGGACTGTTCACCCCCTAGTGCTAATGCATAACAGTAATTTGGTATGTGTACACCCGTCTCCTGCATACATTCAAAATCATAAAAAATTTATTTTTTTGTAGGATCCACAGGCTTAATGTTTTGGATATAACACAAATGATCCGCAAAACTGCCAACACACACCTTGCAAACGGGACATGTCATTCCCCGACACTTGTGACCGGGGGTGGTGTACAAGCCGCAGCAGTCGCAATACAATTTTTCAAGACACGGTGTTTTGGAAGACAACGCTAGAGCCTTGTGCTCTTCTAAGCAATCGGTTGACCTGCAAAACACCCTACACACAGGGCATCTTAGCGCTGCTTTTCCTGTATCAACATACTCCTGTCTGAGACAGGCCTTACAAAAGAAGAGGCAGTCGTGATTATTTTTGTGGTGGTACGCTGTGTTGCAAAACTTACAGAAGAATCGGGCACCCACAAACGCTTTTATGTTTAATATACCGTAGTAATGGTCATCGTGCCATAAGATAAACAGTATGTTTTCTTTGTATTGACTGTCTGTACTGTAGTACAGCACCTTAATCGTAGCTTTTAAGTGATTTTCAAAACAAGCAACGTCACTAAAGCTGATCAGCTTATCAAGGGGCAGATTCAAAGCTTTATGAAGCTCAAGCTCAAGAGCATGCTTGTGTATAACGATATCCGTGACATTTTCATTGTCCAGAAGTTTGCAGAGACTAGCCGCCAGACACAAATTGTCTGTTATTGAAATCGTATAACAAATGCCTGCGTTTCTCAATAATAAGACTGTGTGGTATTCTCCAGACGTCGGCCCGTCAGGGCACCGCCTACGCGATTCTTGAAAACAGAGATCACAAATTTCAACTCTGTATCAATTAAAATCTCAGAAATACTTTGCAGCGTGTTTGTTATCTGATTAAAAAAACTGACGGCATCTAATGTATCGTGCGGCCTGCGATGTGAATAAATTGCATTGTGTAAAGTACTGCCCTCCAACCTTAACTGCACATGGTCATTAGGGTCGACATTAACCATGTAGCTGTCGAGCAAAGTCTGTATTGCGTCGTGTATTGCCCTCATAGCATCTACAAACGATGTAACCCTATCCAAATTGACAAACCGGAAATGGTGGTGGATTTCAGACGCCCTGAAATTGGGGAGGTTTCGCTCGTATCTGTCGATGGATTCTAAAAACACAGAGTGCGTCTCCTCGTTATTACCGGGAGATTCCGGACCGACAGGTACGGGTGATGCTACGGCATGATCCATCTGTGATGATCGTCTATCTACGTGGTGCAACGCTGCGTTGTCTTTCTGGCCACTAAATCTAAATATGCCATGCCGTCCTAGTCTAAGCTATTTCTGTCTTGCATTTATTAAAGTCTGAATAGCGCGCTTTACTTTTAAATGTCTGTATGTATTTTTACAGCGCTGCGCTCTACACGCTGCATGGCGGTTCAATCCACGACCCGTCATAATTAGTAATTTCTTTTTTTTACCTAATGCATGGGTCTGTATGAATGCATTAGTTTCACTACCTAATCTATCCTGTTCTGTTACACCATCCATATAATGGTTAATAAATTCAAATAGCACACGCTGGTCATGTTGTCCGCTGCGCATTATTTCAGCGTGTCGCGTTGACAACCCCTTCGCTATGTGTTTCACGCATGTGAGCTCTCTAAAAATCATGCCTAACATAGCGTGATATTTTAATTTTGATAGCTTACTCACACCTTCTGTCCTCGTTGCTGTACCTGTAGTGGGTTGTCGACCAACACCCGCACCTGTCGATCCTATGCCTGATGGCCCTGCGACAGCGTCGTCCAGCGTGTTCTGCGGCGCTGGATTATGTCTACCACTGTTGCCTGATGTCCCTGCGACAGCTTCATCCAGCACAGCAGAAGGCGGCTCATTCACAGACACACTGACCCCGATGCTCGGGGCGCCTGAAACACCACCTTCCTCATATGATTCTACATCTGATGCCCAGAACACCTGGGCATCTTGAAGCAGATCATCATCATTCCGTATCAAAATGGACTCTACCTGCGTGTCTGGGATGATAATTGTATCAGATTGGGTTTCTGATATTGTAATAGGACTGACCCATACAGATGGTAATATTATAACATTATGTTCTTTTGTATGCCTGCTCTTTCTTTTTGAGGTGATATTGCTGACCTCTGCGGTAGTGTTAGCGCTGGCGCAGGGCACTTGTTCATCACGCCTGTTGGTCCTCTTAACCTTTGCGCAGTCTGTGCCAGCGCTTACACTAAGGCATGGTGATTGATTATTATCATCATCATCATCATCCTGATCTGTGTGTCTGTATGTCTTACCACCGTTACAACTTTCTTGTACACTTCGCAATGGCGTCAATCACCTTCTTTTAGGGGCTGATTCATCAGTATA
>JAUIMM010000809.1:2995000-3135000 GCA_031769625.1 Taudactylus pleione
AACAATTGTAACAAGTCTTTGGAAGTTGGACTGTGTATATGTTTTGTTAAGACTGTGATCCCATGCAGCTTTAGGATTTTTTTATGTGGATCAGGCATATTCTCTTCTAGGGCTCTAAGATCAGATGCCATTCAAGGAATGTGCATGGAATATGTCACTGATGGTCCTCCGGCTACTGCCGGGGGAGCAGTGATGAGTCTTACAGGGTTCATTGACTGCTGTGACACTTCAGGTGCTAATGGTGTGGATGTAAATGGTATCATTCTCTGGCCTCTTTCCTCAGATAGAGGTGTTATGACAGAATCTAGTGTGTGCATACCAGATGAATCTGAACACGGCTCGGAGATGTGTGTAGTGTCATTAGGAGGAGGGGAAGGAGCACTGGCAAGCAGCTGGGTATTGTCTGCAGCCCGAGCGCCTTCCTCTGGGTTAGTTAGAATTTGGTTGGAGGTAGGGATACAATGCCGCCTCCCTCCTGTCATCCTCATCTACAGTTGTTTTAAAACCATGGTTTGTTTTGCATAGGGTGGTGGACATGCAGAAGGAGGTAACATTGCAACAGATTCAGATACCCATAAACAAAAGGATTTCCATTCATCACAAGTTTTAAAAAATGTCCTAGATTATTCAAAATTGCTCTGTCAAGTGTACCTGTAAGGGGAAAAGTTAGATTATCCTGTGTTCGCTTATTCTAATTTTTCAAATATTTCACCGCAATCATACCATGCTTTTGATACATATCACTGGCTGGGCCATTCAGGGGATATTTCCCCTAGACAGATCGTCCCTGTCCCATTCTCTTTGTCACACTCCTGGTGCACTCTAATCCTCTTAACCCAGCCTTCCCTAGAAAAATAGGGCCCCTTAACGCAATAAGCGACCGGAACAGATGACCCAGTCAAAACCTGTCGTTGATGCATCCAACAAAAACAGAACCTTTTATAAGCTAAATTTCCACCTGAAATAAAGCCCGGACCCTTGTTTTTCACAAGCGTGTGTGAAAGCTTGCTACTCTTTGTCCAAAAAGTCCTCACACCTTAAGTTTCATTCACAACTGCAAAACCACTCTCAGCTGTTTGCAAGCAGAGATCTTATTTAACTCTCAACACTTCTTAGTTATCATAGCTTCTCCAGTCAATCACACATTTAGAATAAAACAGGATTTCCTAGTAGCAGTAAAACACTTTTTCACCTTAGTATTCAATGTTATTGAGACAATGCAGAGATCATGTAACCATTATCAGGAAATAGAACAACCTAAAAACATGACATATGAAACATGAAATGTACAGTTCAATAATTGTTCAATTCAATAAATACAATAAGCAATAATTAATAATCACAGGAGATAATTATAGGAAAAAGTATGCATTCACCTGATCCTTACCCTGAAAAAGGAGTCCGTTTTGGAGTTTACTTTGCTACACAGGACTGACCCACTGTATTATTCCATCACAGAAAATGAAAGGTAAAATTAAAAGTATCTCACCTGCAGCTGCGTTATTTCCTGCGACAGAATCCAGTAGCCATATTGTCCTGTGTAGGCAAAGATTCCATGCGGGCAATAACACCAACTGTAGTAGAAAATAAATTGGTTCACTGGGATCAGATGAAATAGCATAACTTGTTTATTCCCATGTTTGGTCATACAAGGTTCATATGTCAAGAGAGACATTATCAATCATTTCTACTGTTCATGACCTCTCCAAAGACACCCTTTTGGTTTAAACTTAGATTGGAGATTTAGCATTTGTTCTTGTACCATGTAAGTAATACCATGTCTAGAGGGTGGGGGTAAAGATAAAGGGTTCATTTACAGGTCTATGCAACACAGTAAAAATAATTAACCCTTACACATTCAGCTTCACTTCCAACTTTATCCATATTTCCCTGACAATTTGAATATTGATAAAATGTTTATACTTGGAGGAAAGTATATTTTCAATTAATTTCTTTTATTACCAATATTCTAAGATTACAAAAACAGATCAAATAATGTGATGATGCCACCATGATGCTAGTTGGATAGGTTTCCCCAGGCAAATGGTAAGAAATCTGATTACCCGCAGGTTACCATCGGAAATGGGGTTTATGTCTATGTTAAATCTGCACTATTTGCTCCTAGATAGTCATATACGTAAACAGTTTATAATACAAGTAGCTATACATACTATAAGTCCACACACCATTAAACACTTCATACGCTATGATTTGTATACATAGAAACAGAGAATTTGACAGCAGATAAAAACTTCAACCCTATTTGCTCCTTAGATCTCTCTTAAGGATATTCTTATGCCTATCCCAATTGTGTTAAAATTGTTCAATCAGCTTAGCTTCAAACACCTCTGATGGGAGGCTATTCCACTAATCGACTACCCTTTCTATGAAGTAATTTTTCTTCAAACATCCTCTGAGCCTAGCTCCCTCCCAGTTTCAGTGCATGTCCTCGTGTTCTTGTACTAATCTTCCTTTGGAGAATTATTGCTTCCCTCCTGTACCTTATTAAAACCAATGATGTATTTGAAAGTTTCTATAATTTCCCCCACTTTCCCTTCTCTTCTCCAAACTATACATATTAAGATATTTTAGTCTTTCCGGGTAAGCTCTGTGCTGTAGGCCATGCACCATTTTAGTTGCCCTTCTTTGTACCATCTCTAATGTATTTATATCCTTCTGGAGATATGGCCTCCAGAACTGAACACTATTCTAGATAAGGCCGTACCAATGACCTATATAGTGGTATTATCACTTCTTGTTTCCTGCATCTGACTTGCCTTTCTCAATAGTTTGTTGCATTGCTTGCATGCATTCAAGTCATCTGAAATGGTGACTCCTAAGTCCATTTCCTCCTCTGTATTAGTCTCCATGATACTATTTTTAGCCTTTTGGTTATTGAGACCTAAGTGCATGATTTTGCCTTTTTTTTTTACATTAAACTGTAGTTGCCAATTTCTTGCCCATTTTTCTAGTCCACACAGGTCCTCAGGCAATTTTTACCTCTTCTGGTGTCTACCCTGTTGCAAACTTTTGTGCCATCTGCAAAATGATTTTCCCTTCAAAACCATTTGCAATTTCACCAACATAGATATATACAGTATATATACTTTAGAAGAGAAATAGGGCTAAATTGGAAGGAGAACTGGGCATGGAGAGTGTAGGTCATAATCAGGGATAGTCTTTCTAAAAGGGACATTTGGGAGGTCTGATCTGTATCAGGGAAATTCCTATATTTGTATCCCCAACATTGATTAAAACCAGAAAAAAATCTAACCCATTAATTTCACTGCAAAGTAATGTAAGAAAAACTGGTACATGTGATCTAGAAATAGGGGAACATTTATTTGGAAATCATAACAGCAGGTGAGCAAATTATGCAGCTGCTGCATAACTTTTTATTGTTCCTTTGTACTGTACCAATTCAATATGGGAGATTTCACAGAAATTTCCAGCAGTGCTAAAAACCCTGTCCTCATTGTTATTATTAATGGGGACTATGATCTGAACCCTATGCACCAAACTCCAAAATGTGAAGCTTTCTGGAGCTTGGCCCCCATAGTTTACACAATCTTCAGATGGAATAAACTACTTTTAGCCTATGGAGGTTTACAAGCAGGAGAGAGGTCTTTTGTTCTCTCTCCCTCAGCCTCGGGCTGGCAGTGGAAGCTGACACTATGTACATGTACAATGTCAATGTTTAAGCGACGTTTTTTAACACACAAGATTTTTAAAATTTTCCAGGGATGTAAATCGCAGGGACAGCAGTTAATGCAAACAGTCCCTGCGAGTACCAATTGGTACATAATGGGGATCTTTTAAAAATTAAAATATCATCCAAGATATAGGCCCTAAGATTCTTTGGTGACTTTTAATATACTGTACCTATAATTGTTTTGTACTGTCTTTGCATTTTAATTGAAAGAATATTTGGAACTTATCAAAGTAGCCACAGCATCAGTGGTCTATTGTTTTTACTGCAGACAAATCATAGCACAGATCTGATTTTTTGAAATCTAAAGCTGCATACACACACAACAATTTAGTTAATGAACGATTTTCGTAAACGATTTTCTCCCTTGAAAAAATGAACTAAAATCATTTACCAAAGTTATTCATTTACTATGTTCATTTAAATGTAATGAACGATTTTTTAGAACTACAAACGATTTTTGCATATTACCTTACTGAAAATCGTTGCGTTGACAAGTCTGATTGAACTACAAACTACAACTACAAACGTGAATGCGCATGAACGAAAATCATTCATCGTTTGACTCAGAAAGTGAACGATTTTTACAAACGATTATCGTTAAACAATATAGTTTAACGATAATCATTCAAAAAATCATGTGTGTATGCACCTTAAGTAATACATTGTTTCGGTCTAATTCAGCACAAGCTCCGTATTTCTAGGACAATGTAAAGCAATCCGGATGTGGCTTTAGGAGTCCTGGTCCATTAACATCTAAAATAATTGTACAACTGGTCTGATGAGGACCAATAGTCAGCACTCTATATAGCAGGCCTGGTCAACCTGTGGCTCTCCAGCTTTTGTGAAACTCCATCTCACAGCATGCCCTACCAAGTTTTGCTATTAAGGAATGCAATAACTGTGGCAATGTATGCTAGGACTTGTAGTTTTACAACAGCTAGGACTGCTATAGAGGAAGAAGAGACTATTTCTACCACAACCTTCATACAATGTGTGTATAATACAGAACAATAACTGGTGTTTTGTAGGATCACTTAATACAACAATATCCACTTATGAAAACATGAAATTTAAATATCTGCAGAATTTGCTTCTATTACAATGGCAGCCTCTACTGGTAATCTATTGTGTAGAATGAACAATGATTTGTTGCTGTGATTTGCTTCACTAAAATTGTCACCCACAACACGAGTATATAATGTATTAGGAGAATATTTCTATTGAGAAACTGATATGATTTGATATATAGGATACTTCTTGAGGACAAAGTATTAATACATAATGTCTTAGTGTAAATATATCCATTAAATTACCGTAGAAGAAACCAGATGAATTCAACACTGATTCATATGAAAGTCAATGAAAATCCAATGAGTGGATATAAAGTACCCTTGTGTTTTCTAGTGTGAAACCTTGACTTTGATTCAAAAGTTACATCACTGAGTAGCAATATATGCAGTATTAACCTTCTAGGATTTGACATGAGATCCTGTTGTCTGAAATTACACATATATGCTCGAAACAGCTTTCCCTCTTTATTACAAACAAAACCTGATACAGATAAATGTAGGTTTATTTCTTAGAAAACAATGTCAAATTTTTAAAACAAAACAAATATTGTCCAAGAACCCCACCCCAAAACTGCAGCCCCAATCCCACTCCCCAGAACAGCTTATCCCTCTATATCCCCAGACTCTCTTGGTCCTATCCATGAAATTTAGAAGGCCTGTCTTGTTCTTCAACAATAAATCCAGCAAGAATGCCTTGGTCATGTGTAGAGTGTGGACCTTGTTCCCTGGTCTATAACATTTGCCCAGCTCTGGTCCATAATGACCATATCTGATCCTCCTGCCAATCCATCATCTTCACCTATGTTTGTATTAGTTGGAAATATGACTGTAGGGATTGGTCTATGTGAGCATACATTGTCAGAGGATTGGGAAGAAATCTATTATATAAAACCTACATTACATCTATACATTTTTACACAAATATTCTCTTAGCCCTGGAGAACCCCTCATCACTCTATATCCCCAGACAGTCTTAGTCCTATCCAGGAAATCAGGAAGGCCAGTCTTGTTCTTCAAGAAAAAAATAGGCCTTGGTCATGTCAATGTCATGTATCTGATCCTCCTGCTGATCCTTCACCTCTGTTTTGTATTATTTGGATTATCTGCAAAAAACAATGTATTGAGTTCAGTAGGGTTAGGGAACTTAAATTGCTCAGTCTTCATGCAATGCTGGGAGTGAGTCTTTTTGGTTAACACAGATACCTATATAAATGACAGAACTCACACACCACCAAGTGAGATCTTTTAAATCCTGTAGTGAAGATTTAAATAATAAAAAAAGTCCCTTTCCTGGTCTCCAAACCCACTCTGCAAGGCGCTCACCCAAACCTCTAGCCCACACAGGCCTGCCATATCAAGAACCGCACCTTCATGTACTATATGTGATGTGTGCGAATTATAGCAGGCATGGTGTACAATGTCAGTAGATGGCTCAGCATATGGTGGCAATGGAATAGAAGCGAATGATGGTTGGGGAGCATTAGTGAATATTTATTCTGCTTCATTAAAAGCTGTGTGAAATATTTTTAGAAAAGTACAGGACTCACACACTTAATGTAATGATTTTTTAAAACTTTATTAGACATTCTTCTACAGCCCTGAAAACCCTGTACTATAGTGTACTGAACCAGTTTCTATCAGCCAATCAATGGGCAGTGATGAAGAAAATGAATTGGATATCAGATGCATGGTGGACATAATTGTATTACACCTTTATGGCTTTTTACTATGCCACGGTACATGCTATTATGATTAATACTGAATGGCACAACTCAATGCATATCGTGTGGTATGAGAAGCATGGCGCGCTACATGGCGTATGGAGCAACAAACTAGATTTACCCATATGTACATGCTATTATATACTATGATATAAGACAGAGGCTGTAATGTCATTGTATGGGATTCCCCATAGGCAGTGTGATCTATGTATAGAAATATTTCCCCCATAAATCACAATTATCTAAAAATTCTACTATTCTAATATTTGTGAATATACTTATGATTGTTACTGGCTACTCCTATACATAAAAGGCCAACTGGTATTTATAGACATTTTGAAATGTATTATATTGCTGATAGTGGGAAGTAACTGATGGAATAGATGTATGCATACTGCAGCCATATTTGTCTGTGGGTGATGTGAGTGGACCAATTCCTCATTTTGTTCTCTACTTAATTCCAGGGATACATTGCTCCTTATCATGTGTTGCAGAGTATACTCAAACATAAACTACCTCACCCGTTATACCACTTTGGTTTATTTTTTTATCAATATAAAAGAAATAGGGCCAATTGTGCAGCAACCTACAGGGACTGTTCAGCTATTCCCAGTAACTAAAACTGGATGTATCACTTGTACAGCTACTAGTAAACAATGCCCATTGTTTTTTCAATATTAGGTGGTATTCTCTTATGATAACAGCTTTTCCTCTTTATTAGAAACAAAACTGATACAGATAGATGTAGCTTTCTTAAAAAATAAAATCATTTTTATACAAATTTCCTTAAACCCCTCATTCCCCAGAACTGCTTATTCCTCTATCCCTAGACCCCCTTGGTCCTATCCATGAAATCCAGAAGGACCAGCTTGTTCTTCAACAATAAATCCAGCAAGTATCCCTTGATCATGTCCAGAGGGCGGACCTTGTCCCTGGTCTATAACATTTGCCCAGCTCTGGTCCATAATGATTGTATCTGATCCTCCTGCCAATCCATCACCTTCACCTATATTTGTATTAGTTGGATTATCTGCAAAAAAAAGGAGATATGACTGTAGTGAATAGCCTGTGTGAGCATACATTGTCAGAGGACTGGGAAGAAATCTTAATTGCTCTTCACATGTTTGCAATCTGTTTTTCTTTTTCATTTTCAATAAACTTTATTCTTGTCCGTGTGTCATTTTTCCCGCAGAATACGTACGGTTTCAACAATGTTTATAAAAAATACATGTTTGAACCAATGATCCTATTGTTTTCATGTGTTTGTGATAGGCATATTTTAGTTTTTTTCAATTTTTTATTTAAATTACCTTACGAATGTCACTGCATCAAGCCTATCATAACTCACATATTTTTTAGGCTGGAGGACACATGGCTCATACAATAACCAATAGAATGGTTCCTGTTAATTTACCAACTACATTAGCCAATCAAATTTTTTCTCTGGCCTTTATTCAAACTGTTGTAAAAAAAAAACCATTGCCATCATGAGAGCCTCCGCGTTTACCAGGCGGGAGCTTTTGGTCCTAACGGAGGTGATGGACCAGCGGATCACCAGCCAGCCTCCCCCCTTCAGCAACCACCAGAAGCGATCCACCTATGCGGAGGTTCGCCACCGCCTGCGCTCCTTTGGCTCACGCTGACAGATCGGGCAGCTAGAGCGCAGGTGGTTGGATCTGCGCCACGCTTGCTGGCCTGTTTTCAGCAGCGGATAGCTGAAAGTAAGTATTTTTGTTTATTTTCCTTTCTTTTTTTGCGGCCCTATCTGCGTGTGCATGTTTTCACTATAGCCCTGTTGGTAGTTTTTGGACAGGCCTGCGTGTGCATGTTCTAAATTTTTTCAATGTTAGAACATTTTTGTAGTTGTTAATTTGGGGCCAAACTCCCCCACCCCAAAAAAAGACTAAACATTTTTCTCAACTCATTTAGGGACTGAACGCGGAATCCACCATCGCCGCAGGCACAGACACCGGGCTCGGCCCCTCAGTCCGACGCAAAGCCTAGCAGCAACTCCCCAACTTTCCCCCAATTCCCCCTCCACCCCTGACCGGCCACTACCTGAGGCCCCTCCCTCTGGAAATTTGAGCCCACATCAAATTTCAGCCTCCACTCCACCCCCCCTTCTCTTTTCTTCACCCTCCCCTCCCCCCTGGCGCTTTTCATCGCCATCAAGCAGCTCCCAGATCTCCCCACCGTGGAGCCTACAGCACTGTACCACCTCCGAGGAGGAGGATGGAGGGCCTACAAAACCCCCAATTCCCTATGACCGGTAGGTTTCCCTGTTATAAATTCGAAAATTTGCATTGTTGACATTTTTATTTTGATAGACAGTGTATTGGATTTTTACCAATGATACATATCACACATGTCCAAACACTCATACTTGGGTAGTTAAGAAGTACCCTTGTTAGGGTAAACAATATTTTTTGTGGTCGCCTTTTTGTGTGTTTATTTGTAATTTAGTATTTCTGCCATTTTTGCATTTGCCAGTACTTTGTTTTTCTCATCACAACTGGATCTTTGTTTACACTTTTTTTTTGGGAGGAATTGGTTTTTTAAACTTATGTAAGGTTTTTGTTTTTTTCTTTTTTTTTTTCCAACAGAGGACCAGAGGTAGATGCATTGTATGCAGGAAGGTTTGGCCGCCTTGCGTGGCCACATAATTTCCATGTTTGTGGTCCTTGACCACATGGCGGCGGCCCTTCGGCGATGATTTTTTTTTTTTCCTGGTTTGTTTTTTTCAAATTATTATTTGGCAATTACATTTTCTTTGTATTTTAACGAGTCTCATTCATTGTCTTAAACAATTACATTGTTTAACCTTCCATAAGTCCACTATTTGATCATGTTTTTAAAGTAAGGTAAACTACATTGTACAAAGCGCTAGGAAGTATGTAAGCTGCCACATTAAACACCTCACCATACCAATAGATTATTACAAATTCAAACATTTTCTTGTTTTTCTTTGGGTGGGTAATGTAAATTTTTTTAAAAATCAGCTTAGGCCTAGTTTGGCAAACCTACTAAATCAACATAATACCTTTGATGTTTTTGTTAAGCCACAAAGCATGTTCAAAGACTTAAACATTTCACACATTACAGGATTAGGCATTACGAAAGTTGGCATTTTGTGCCAGGTTACACGTGATTTGAATTTAATAAGAAACAGCCTTTTTAACGTCAAACAAAACTTTAATACACACCAAATACATACAGAAAGTGAATTGTGACAAGCAATTCACACAGTGAAAAGACACTCCAAAAAAAAACCAACACCAAAAGCAAACAACAAAAGAAACAATCAAGGACTGATGAAATAAGTAGCAGGCCAACATAAAGCCACAAATGAGGCAATGAAATAATTGATTCCATAGTTAGATCCAATGTGGCCACATGTACACAATTTAGTGGAGCAGGTAGTAGGCATCGTTTTGTCGAGGTGTATAAAGGGAGACCAGAAAAGTTAAAAATAAATTAATAATTTCAAAAAGGAACATTTACAATGGTACATGTCGACATTGTGTCAATTAAGTAAATGTTTGACAATAATTACCTGAAAAATCTGGCCACCACATCATCGCGTATGGCCCTCCCACATACTGACCTCCGACCAACCTCGGGGGGGCCATCCTCAGGCAAGGCATCCTCTGGCTGCATTGGGACTCCACTCCTTATGGCAATGTTGTGAAAGATCCCACACAGGACCACAATTTTCGAAACCATAGCCGGCAAACACATGAGTTCACCACCAGAGCGGTGGAGGCATCTGAATCGGTCTTTTAAAAGGCTGATACAGCACTCCACCACCTGCCTGGTGGCTGTAAGTGCGGAATTATACTCACTTTGTGGCCCTGGTGTGGGAGCCAAATAAGGAGTGAGCAGCCATGGCGTGCAAGGGTAGCCACTGTCTCCTGTGAAAAAACAAATACAACAATCAGGATCACTGTGTATCAAGCTTTGCATTGGTTTCAACTAAAGGTCTCCACTTACCCAGAAGCCACGCATCACCAGCTTGTAGGTTGTCGAATTTATGCCAAATCCCTGATTGCCGGATGACGAATGAGTCATGTGCACTCCCGAGTAATTTGGCATTCAGGGACAGGATCTGGAGGGAGGCATCACATACCACCATTACATTCAGTGAGTGATAGTGCTTGCGGTTCCTAAAAATTGCCTCCAGCCATGCTGGAGGCTGAAGTGGTATGTGGGTAATATCCACAACCCCTATGATGTGTGGGAAGCCAGCTATTTGGTAAAAATTGGCCTTCGCCACACTAAGGGAACCCATATCCAATGGCATTTTAATAAAATGATGGAGGTGCTTGAAAAGGGCCTCCATCACTGCCCTCAGGATCCTTGAAATGGAGGATTGGGAGATTCCTGCCACTATTCCCACCGTGGTTTGAAAGGATCCTGAGGCACAGAAATGTAACACCACCATTAATTGCGTAAGTGGTGGTTTTGCTGTAGGACTGACAATTTGCCGCTCCAGATCACTCTCTATTAATGAGAGAGTGTCTATGATGATTTGGGGCGGAAGACTGTATCATCTTAAAACCTCATCATCAGGCATTCCAAAAAGGGTGACACGTGTTCTATATATCTGGGGCCTTGCATGCCTACGATGCCTACGCCTGGGACGAGGTTGAGGTTGGTCGGGTTCCAGAAGCATGGCCAAAATAATATGACCAACATCAACCTGAAATGGTAAACCAGGTAGTTAATGTTTGTTGAAAATGTAAAATCAAAAATATACTTATCTTTGCCGCAAAATCCAAAGATGCTTACATGCCGGGGTGTTGTCATGAGTGCAACAACCTACATTTCCAAATTAGAAATTCGTGTTGGAATTTTTGGGGGACAGATTGGAATCTTAAAAATTTGGCAAATGCGTTAAAAGATAGGAGGAGCACACATTATTTTGAAAATACACCCTACATTGAGTGGACAAACAAGAATGCCCAAATTTATATTAAAAAAAACATTAGTGCGCTAAATAGTTCGCTTTTTTTAGGGAAAAACAAAGGAAATATATTTGGCTAAACATTACGCTATATTTAGTGTTAATACATGATTGATAAAATTAGAAATAAAACATTACTGGTCAAAACATATGTGAAGACCAACACATCAAATTTGGAAAATCATGAAAAAATGCGACAAATAAGTCACAGTCCAAAAACTTCAATGAAGCCCAGCCAAAATAACTGTAAAAAAAATAAAAACATTTGGTTGTAGATCCCTTATTTTTTCAAGGAGTTGTAAAAAATACTTAATCAAAAAAGAACCAAAAAAGAAAATAAAGAAAAAAAAGCGAACGGAAAATCCCCCCCAAAAAACAAGAACCAACTCCAACCAACAATCCACAACTACACACGAAACCTCCAACAATCATCACCCGCCACCTCGACTCGAGTCGCCAAAAGCCATAAATAGTCTTTATTTTAACACTCAAATTAAGGATGGATCATAGGAGCGCACAATGATGCGGACGAATAATAAGGATGCATGTATAAATACGTCAAGGAAATTCACAAACGGTCTGCTGTAGTTCAAGTTGTTGTGCTCAAAATGGCTACAGACCAGCAAAACAATGGCCAAGAGGCGCCCGGTAAGTATTTGTCTCTTTTGAATTAAAGGATTATTTAGACCCCGAATGTAGAGAAAGTTTGACATCTAAATTTAAACAATGTTTTTGAAAAAAGGTGTTGATTATGCCACGGAAGAGGCTGCTGGGCCGAGTAGGCCAACAAAAGAATCCAAAAAAAAAGGCAGCCACAATTCACAATAAAGGAGATGGAGGTTTTGGTACAAATGTGTGTTGACACCCTGCCACACGCAGATCGGAATATGGGTGCAAGCCAGAAGTGGAAAATGTGGGAGGAGATAGCCAGTGCTGTCAATAGGGTGGGTGAGTTTGAATGTCTACCCCGGGATGTCAAACGCCGGTATGTAAAAACTACATTTAAAAAAAAAGTGGTTACAGGGCCAAATACTGCAGGAATAATGCAAACTTTTTCACCCACAGATGGACCGATTATAAATATCGGCTGAAACAAAAACTGGCTGAGAGAGCTAGGCATGCAAGGGGGACAGGTGGGGGTCCCACCCCTGTGTCATTGGAGCTGAATGATTTGGAAGAGCTGGCACAGGGGTGTGTGCAGGATGTGGAGGTGTTTGGCGTGTCCAACATGGATACAGACATGCCAGACTTTGCGGCTCCTCATGTTGTCCCAGGTAAATGTTGTGATGTAACCAACTCTGAAATGTTATTGTGACAATATGTAGATTCAAATGTTCCTCTTTTCTCTTTTTTTCTCACAGACACAGGCGGATGAGTCTGCTCCAGAGGGGAGCCTTGGCCACAGAATTTATGCTGGCTCTGCAGGGGAGGCAGCAGTAGATCCGGCTGGGGACCCTGCAGAAGCCAGTCCAGGGCAATCCACCTCGCAGGCAGTGGCACTCCTCACAGACCTCAATTTTAAATTGGATTACCATACAGAGATTCTGCAGAGGATGGACGCCAGTCTGCTACGGGTGGCTGAGGCCCTGGAGCAAAATGCTGCGGCCAACGTGACCATTGGTCAAGCCCTGGCGGAAAATACCAGGGCCAACATCAGAATAGCCAATGCCCTGGAGCAGCTCATTCGCCAGCACATGGTGGAGCCTACCTCCCTTCCTGCCGGAACATCAGGATCCTCCACCTCGGCACAACAACAGCCATTCCTCCAAATGTGCCTAGCCCTGTGCCTAGTCCAGAGGCCGCAACATCTGCCTCTGGACAGGCCAGCCAGAGGACATCCCGGACCCGGTCTGGCGCCCACCCTACCCCAGCCAAACGGGGAAAAAAACTATGACAGCACTGGCTACACTCCTGTGCTTGCCCCATATTCCTTTAGGGCCAAAACTTCCCTCTCCTTTCTTGTGAATTGTTTTTAATGTTTGTTTAATTTGGCCAACACTGGTAATGTGTTTTTCAGAATTATTTAAGTTATTATTGCCTAACACTGCCCAAAAAGTGTATTTGCAAAATGCACCCCAAAACTTGAAAAATTGGTGTATGAAATAAAAAATTTGACAAATGTTCTCCATTGTATTGTGACATTATTTAAAAAATGGTTTAGAGTTAAGCCTGGCCCACAAGCCAAAAACGTCCTCCCAAAAATAAAAAAAATGGGTTTTAAAAAAAAAAGGCTTCTTTAAGGAACACTGTAAAATTTAAAAAAGGATGCAAATTCTCCTGGCCAAAGCAAAATGGTAAAATACACACAAACATGATGACATTATTGTTACAATAGCACAAAACCCAAATCCAAAAAAAAAAAACATTCAATCAAATGTACGCTAATTGATTGTGTAATCCTGAAATTAGCAGCAGAGATTTTCACCTGCATACGGTTTTGTGCTATCCCAAAAAACTCTTGACAAAACACATTCCAAGGTGGTTTGCAATTCAAAGTTGATTGTTTTTCTGACAAGCCGTGATAAATTGATGAAACATCGAGGATGCCCGGACCGGAGGACAAGGCCATCGCAATTGTGGTCGAGTAATCCACACCCCAGGCTGTGCGAGCAAGTTGAACGGAAAGATGATCAGCCAGTGACGTATGACTTGGTACGAACACATTTGACGTACGCATCTGAAAATTTATGTATGCCCCAAAACGCCTCGCCACGCCTGCGTTTTTCCATCTCCACCCACGTCAACGCCCAAAAACGGCCTGTTCTGTCAATCACATTTGACCTGTCACTTCCTGTTCGCTATTTGATGAACGAGAGAAAAAAAGCTTGCAATCTGCCGTACGCACATGCGCAGTGTAACACCGGCACATGCGTGGTTTCACAACATCGGAACGCAGTGAGCGTACTGATGCTAACGAACGACTCGGAATGAGGGCCTTAGTGTGCATGGTCGGAGCAGCATCACCAATGTCATAAGTTTGCTATGCAACGCTATTTTGCTTTTCAAACGCACAGTCAGCTTTGAACACAGAGCGCTCTCTCACAGTCGGAAACCACTCTCAGACACAGTCCAAGGGACGTAGCCATGGTGCGTAAGGCTGAGACCGCATCTAAGCTGTCGCATGTTTGCGTTTTGCAAACTACAGATCCCTTTGTAAACCCTCCACTGGGCATGCGCATGAAATCCCATTGTAACCCCTCGAAGCAGACAGCCACCACAGTGCAGACATTGATGAAAGTTTTGCACTATTCAAACACACAATCGGTTTGTAATGTCTTACTTTTAAGCAGCCTTTTAAACAACATGTACAGTAAAACACTACTAAAATACAGTAGTTCACTATAGTGTCCAGAGCAGACAGTGACAATAAAAAAAATATACGGTAAGGTACAGTATATTCTTTTCCAGGGATCGAACCTGGGACCATAATTCTATCAAAGTGATCACCTAACCACTAGCCCACACGACAGCTACAGTGAACCGCACAGAGCGGCCTCGTGCTTGTGCACTCCTCCCGTTGCTGTTTTTAATAAAAAATAAATAAATGGTCATACTGTAATTCATCCCATCTCAGTGAAAGCTGTGCGTGCATCTCATTAATCTACAGTATCGGTTATACCGTGACAACAACTCGGGCAACTTCTCTACTATTCAGATACTGTACCGTATGTATAATACAGTATGTGCAGTGATTTGCATCCTGTTATAAGATCTCACTGTACGGTACAGTACTATATACTGTATACAGTATGTATATTATGTGACATTAAAAATACAGTATGGGTTGTGCGTACATGCAAATGCTGTGAATGTGATATCCATCCAATTTACTGTAAGTTTAACAGTATGGCATTCAGTACAAATTACAATACAACAGTGGAGCACTTGCCACCCAGCAGTTAAGCACTGTATTACATGCAATTACAAAAGTGGAGCACTCGCCACCCAGCGGTTAAGCACTGAATTACATGCCGTAGCATATCCTTCGTTGAAGAATACCACAGTATTCCACAAGTCCATGGCGCGACTCACGCCACGCCATGAGCAACAAAATAGCTGGGCAGATCTGTAAATGTACGTTTATTTCTTAATTAGAAAACAAAATGTCAAATTTTTTAAACAAAACAAATATTATCTAAGAACCCACCCCAAACCTGCAGCCCCAACCCAACTCCCCAGAACAGCTTATCCCTCTATATCCCAAGACCCTCTTGGTCCTATCCATGAAATCTATAAGGCCCATCTTGTTCTTCAACAATAAATCCAGCAAGTATGCCTTGGTCATGTCTAGAGTGCAGACCTTGTCCCCTGATCTATAACATTTGCCCAGCTCTGGTCCATAATGACTATATTTGATCCTCCTGCCAACCCATCTTCACCTATGTTTGTATTAGTTGGATTATCTGCAAAAAAAAAAGGAAATGTGACTGTAGTGAATGGCCTAGGTGAGCATACATTGTCAGAGGATTGGGAAGAAATCTATTATATAAAACCTACATTACATCTATACATTTTTACACAAATATTCTTAGACCTGGAGAAACCCTCATCCCTCTATATCCCCAGACAGTCTTAGTCCTATCCAGGAAATCAGGAAGGCCAGTCTTGTTCTTCAAGAAAAAAATAGGCCTTGGTCATGTCAATGTCATGTATCTGATCCTCCTGCTGATCCTTCACCTATGTTTTGTATTATTTGTATTATCTGCAAAAAACAATGTATTGAGTTCAGTAGGGTTAGGGAACTTAGGGCCTGATTCAGAGCCGGACGTAAATGGCCGATCGTACGTTCGGCGTACATGCCAAAATATGTAAATTTAAGCGCTCGCACGTAATTTCGAACGCACCTAAAATTCCACCCCAAAGACTACTGACCCCTCCTCTACCTAATGAGCGAGCCAAATAGCGAGCATACATCCCCAATGTGGCTTGCAGGGAATGCACGCACAAGTACAAACCGGAAGTGGGCCTGTCAGATTCCGATTACCTGCTCGTTTATTCTGCCTACCTCCCTCAATCGTATCATGCCAATCAATATATCAATTAGCTTAATTGCTCTTCACATGTGTTTGTTTTATTTTTTTTGTAATTGCAATAAACTTTACTCTTGTCCGTGTTTGTGTTTACCCGCAGAATACGTACGGTTTAAACATTAGCTTTCATTTGTCAAAATACATGTTTGAGCCATTTATCAATTTGTTTTCTGTGTTTTTACCCACGCATATTTTACTGGGTTCATTTCTTTATTTAAATTAGCTTATGCATGTCACTGCATCAAGCCCATCATAACTCTCAATATATTTTTGGCCCTGTCGAACACATGACTCATACACTAACCAATAGAATGGTTCCTGTTAATTTCCCAAATACATTAGCCAATCTAATTTATTTTCTGGTCTTTATTAAAACTGTTTTTTTAAAAATACACCATTGCCATCATGAGAGCCTCTGCATTCACCAAGCGCGAGCTCCTGGTTTTAACAGGTGATGGACAGGCGGATAGCCAGCCAGCCTCCCCCCATCACCAATCGTGAAAAGCATTCCGCATATGCGGAGGTTCGTGGATGCCTGTGTTCCTTCGGCTCATGCCGCCAGATCGGCCAGCTGGAGCGCAGGTGGTCCGACCTTCAACGGCGGACGCCCCACTTGCTGGCATGCTTTCGCATGCGAATAGCGGAAAGTACGCTTTTTGGACTTTGGTTTTCATGTTTATCTTTGTGGCCCTAACTGCGTGTGCATGTTTTCTTGTATGGCCTGTTTATTCTTTGTACTCATATCTGCATGTGCATGTTTTCATTTTTTGGGGTTAAACAATTAGCGTTTAACAAGGTGATGTTCTAAACTAACCTCAATTTGTTTTCCATCATTTATGGGCAGAGCGAAGACTACGGCGTCATCGCCGTCAAAGACGGCGCTCTCGTCCCCTCTCCCAAACCCCCAGCCAAACCTCCTCTACCCAAAATTCCCCCTCCTCCCCAGCCTGCCCAGACCCTGTCGCCCATCCCTCTGTGCTAGTTCACCTCCCCTCAACCCACCCCTCTCTTGACCACCCCATCTCCGGAATCGGTGATCACCTCTCCCACCTCCTTGGGAAATTTGTCCACCTCCGTGGAGGACGAGGGAGTTGTTTCGGGGCCAGCCGTCATTCATAACGGTATGTTTACCTTTTAACCTTTTTTGTTGTTGAAAATGTGTTGATCTAATCCTTTGTCTGTGCCTTTTTCCTTTTTTTTGGTTTGCCAAAAGTTTTGTAATATATCTGTTTGTATTTACATTTCACTGCTGATTTCCCCACACACATATCCCACATGGCAAAACAGTCAAACTTGTCTGTCTGGCTTCCATTTTTTTTTTTTTATGGTTTTTTGTTTTTCCATTTTTTGGGGCTTCTGGGTTTTTGTTAAAATGTGCTTTTTGGCACACTATTGTCACTTTTTGATAACTCTCTTTTGCTTGTGTTTTTTTGGAGATTCTTAAATTATGGATTCATTGTAGTAAGCACCACAATTTTCTAACCCACAGAGGACCAGAGGCATTTGGCGGACCTAGCCGGGTGCATCCAAGTTATGCGGGGGCACGTGATCGGCCTGCTGGTGGTCCTGGATCGTATGGCAGGGATCCTGCATCCCTAATTTTTTTTTTTTTATCCTAAAATAATTTTTCCGAATTAAAAAGTTACATTTTGAGTTCAGTCTCATTCCTTGTCTCAAAATCTTAGATTGTTTAAACTTACATAAGTAGACTCTTGCAGCAAGTATTTGCAACTAATGTCACTAAGATTGTGTTATGTTGATTTTTTTAAAGCAGGCACATGAAACAGCTAACACTAACAATCGGTTTTGCGAGTTTTCATTTTTTTCTTTTTTCACTTTAAAAATGTTACATGTTACAATTTTGGGGGAAACCTGCTTAGGCCGAGATTCCAAAGCATACTGATTGTACATAATACCTTTTGGTGTTGGTTTGGACCCACAAAGCATAGTTAAATAATGTGCAAATTGCGACATTACAGGATTAACCCTTAAGCAAATTTAACATGGGTGAACCTGCTTACAGTTGCTTGTAATGTACACGAAAATTTTTGGGATTACAAAAGCAAAAAATGTATTCACCACATAAACAAAAAACAAAAGTGTTGGTTCACAAACAATACACACAGTGATAACAAAATGTAAAAACCAGCAAACACCATAAGAAAAATTAAAAGAAAAATCAAGAACTGGTTGATGAATGAGCATGCCAATATGATTCAACAAATGTTGCGTTTCAAAATTGGGTCCAGAATATATATCCAATGTGTCCCCATGAAGTCATTTTTTGGTAGCAGGAAGTAGTAATCGTTTCAGTCCAAAAGATTATGAAATAAAACACAAGATGGGAAATAATAAACCAATTAATTTGATGGTCTCAAAAAATCCTTACGATATTGTGTCAAAGAACTTCTTTTGTGCCAATAATTACCTAAAATATCTGGCAACAACATCATCGCGTATGGCCCCCCCACATACTGACCTCCAACCAACCTCGGGGGGGCCATCCTCAGGCAAGGAATCCTCTGGCTGCATTGGGACACCACTCCTTATGCCGATGTTGTGAAATATCCCACACAGGACCACAATTTTCGAAACCATATCCGGCAAATACATGAGTTCGCCACCAGAGTGGTGGAGGCATCTGAATCGGCCTTCTAAAAGGCCGATACAGCGCTCTACCACTTGCCTGGTGGCTGTAAGTGCGGAATTAAAATTACTTTGTGGCCCTGGTGTGGGAGCCAAATAAGGAGTGAGCAGCCAGGGCGTGCAAGGGTAGCCACTGTCTCCTGTGAAAAAGAATAGACAACATCAGGAACACTGTGAATCAAGCTTAACATTGGTATGTACTAAAGGTCTCCACTTACCCAGAAGCCATGCATCACCAGCTTGTAGGTTGTCTAATTTTTGCCATATCCCTGATTGCCGGATGACGAAGGAGTCATGTGCACTCCCGGGTCAATTTTGCATTCAGGGACAGGATCTGGAGGGAGGCATCACATACCACCATTACATTCAGTGAGTGATAGTGTTTGCGGTTCCTAAAAATGGCCTCCAGCCGTGCTGGAGGCTGAAATGGTATGTGAGTACCATCCAAACCCCTATGATGTGTGGGAAGCCAGCTATTTGGTAAAAATTGGCCTTGGCCACACTAAGGGAACCCATATCCAATGGCATTTTAATAAAATGATGGAGGTGCTTGAAAAGGGCCTCCATCACTGCCCTCAGGATCCTGGAAAAGGAGGATTGGGATATTCCCGCAACTATTCCCACCGTGGTTTGAAAGGATCCTGAGGCACAGAAATGTAACACCGCCATAAATTGCGTAAGTGGTGGTATTGCTGTAGGACTGTCAATTTGCTGCTCCAGATCACTCTCTATTAATGAGTGTCTATGATGATTTGGGGTGGAAGACGGTAGCGTCTTAACACCTCATCATCGGGCATTCCAAAAAGGGTGACACATGTTCGATATATCTGGGGCCTTGCACACCTACGATGCCTACGCCTGGGATGAGATTGAGGTTGGTTGGCTTCCGGGAGCATGGCCACAACAATCCGACCAAGACAAACCTGAAATGGCAAGAATTGAATGTAAGGTTTGTTTGCCCCCCAAAAAAACAAAAAATACTGATCTTTATGATACAATCCAATGATGCTTACATGCCGGGGTATTGTCATGATTTACAAAGCCTAAAAAACAAAATACCCGAACAAGGTAAAAATGTTTGGTGGCCATTTAGGATTCTTAATTTGGTAAAAGACAAAACATAAAAGGGGATAAACACACATTTCTCCAAAGAGCAAACCGACATTGCGCAGACTTCCACAATTTGGGGCCCAAAAAACAACCAAGATTGCTAACGGTAAATATCACCCAATTTAACTACAGAAAATAAGCAGACAAAAATGCGCTAATTAGTTCGCAATTTAACTACAGAAAATAAGCAGACAAAAATGCACTAATTAGTTCGCAATTTAACTACAGAAAATAAGCAGACAAAAATGCGCTAATTAGTTCGCAATTTAACTACAGAAAATAAGCAGACAAAAATGCGCTAATTAGTTCGCAATTTAACTACAGAAAATAAGCAGACAAAAATGCGCTAATTAGTTCACAATTTAACTACAGAAAATAAGCAGACAAAAATGCACTAATTAGTTCAGACATTTAGGAAACACAAAACCAAAGGAAAAAACTGTAAGGTGCACAAAAGTTGCGGACAAAATGACATGAACATTTAACAAACAAGTGAAAATCCAAACTTACCAATACAGGATATATGTCACCGGACAAAAAGGTCATTGGGGCAGAGCCAAAAGAAACCTACAAAAGGAGAATTTTGAAAAATTTAGAGAGCAAAAAAAAAAAAAGGATAGCCAAATTGAACAAAAGGAAGAAGTCAAATAACTTACCAAAAAAATACACCACAACTAAAAGAACCACACCAAAAAAAGCGAACGGAAGATAAACTAAAAAAAAACGCACAGAAATAAACGCCAAACACCGCCAAATACAATTCCCGCCAACAATCCACTCCGACCAACGTATCCTCCAACAACCAACACCCGCCACCTAGACTCGAGACGGCCAAAGCCATAAATAGTGTTTCTTTTCCCGCTCAAATTAAGGACGGAAATAGGAACGCACAATCAATGATGCGGCCGAATAATGACGCATGTATAAATACGTCATGACCAAAAAAAAACGGTCTGGTGTATGTCTTGTTTTGGTATAAGAAATGGCTGCAGACCAGCCAAACAATGGCCAAGAGGTGGCCGGTAAGTTTTTCAGGCATTTCCAAACAAGGATTATTTTGAGACAGTATATAGTGAAAGTTTGCAAGCTAAAATTTCACAATTTTATTGAAAATAGGTGTGGAGGATGACATGGAAGAGGCTGCTGGGCCCAGTATTCCGGGCAAAGCAGGGAAAAAGAAAAGGCAGCCACAATTCACAAGAAAGGAGATGGAGGTTTTGGTTCAGAAGTGTGTGGACATCCTGCCATAGGCAGACAGGAATATGGGTTCAAGCCCGAAGTGGAGAATGTGGGACGAGATAGGCAGTGCTGTCAATAGGGTGGGTGATTGTCAGTCTAGCCCGGGATGTCAAACGGCGGTAAGTAAAAACTTGACCCCCCCAAAAAAACAGATTGAAATAATGCCTACTTTTTCACCCACAGATGGCAAGACTTCAAATATCGCCTTAAACAAAAAATGGCTGACAGGGCTAGGCATGCAAGGGGGACAGGTGGGGGTCCCACCCCTGTGTCATTGGAGTTTAATGATTTGGAAGAGCTGGCACAGGGGTGTGTGCAGGATGTGGAGGTGTTTGACGTGTCCAACATGGATACGGACATGCCAGACTTTGCGGCTCCTCATGTTGTCCCAGGTAAATGTTGTGATGTAACCAACTCTGAAATGTTAATGTGACAATATGTAGATTGTAATGTTCCTCTCTTCCCTTTTTTCTCACAGAGACACAGGCGGATGAGTCTGCTCCAGAGGGGAGCCTTGGCAGCAGAATTTCTGCAGGGGAGGAACCAGTACATCCGGCTGAGGACCCTGCAGAAGCCAGTCCTGGGCAATCCCCCTCGCAGGCAGTGGCACTCCTCACCGAACTCAATTTTAAATCGGATTCCCATACAGAGATTCTGCAGAGGATGTACGCCAGTCTGCTACGGGTGGCTGAGGCCCTGGAGCAAAATGCTGCGGCCAACGTGACCATTGGTCAGGCCCTGGCTGAAAATACCAGGGCCAACATCAGAATCGCCAATGCCCTGGAGCAGCTCGTTCGCCAGCACATGGTGGAGCTGACCTCCCTTCTTGCCGGAATATCAAGATCCTCCACCTCTGGCACAACAATAGCCATTCCTCCAAATGTGCCTAGCCCTGTGCCTAGTCCAGAGGCCACAACATCTGCCTCTGGACAGGCCAGCCAAAGGACATCCCGGAGCCGGTCTGGTGCCCACCCTACCCCAGCCAAACGGGGAAAAAAACTATGACCGCACTGGCTACTTTGCCCACACTCCTTCTGTGCTTGCCCCATATTCCTTTCTGGCCAAAACTTCCCTCTCCTTTCTTGTTAATTGTTTTTATTAATTTTGTCATTTTTGTGCCAGAAATATCATTTCACAAAAATGTACGTGACAATACACATGATTTGTTTAAAAATGTGTTTTGCAAATAAAACCTACAAATTGTTCTCAACTGTATTGTGACATTAATTGACAATTGTTTTATAGTTAATTCTGTCCCACAAGGGAAATACGAAATCTGAGTTTGGGACTTTCCCAAAATCAAGGGTTAAAACAAAATGTTACTTTAAGGAACACTTGGGAATAAATGTAAAAAAAAAAAGCAGACCAATGCAAAAGGTTACAATACACACAAAGATGATTACAATATTGTTACTAAATGCAAAAATACTAACCAAATTGTAAAATACATTCCTACCAAAAAACGCTAATTGATTGTGTAATCCTGAAATTAGCAGCCGAGATTTTCAGCTGCGTACGGTTTTGTGCTATTACAAAGGGAAAAAAAAAAAAAAACATTACAAGCTGGTTTTCAATCCAAAGTTGATTGTTTATCTGACAAGCCGTGATAAATCGATGAAACATCACGGAGGCCCGGGCAAAAGCACAAGGCCATCGCCATTGTGGTCGAGTAATCCAGACCCTAAACTGTGCGAGCAGTTTGAACGGAAAGAGGATCAGCCAGTGACGTATGAGTTGGTACGAACACATTGGACGTTCGCATGAGCTAATTTATGTACGCCCAAAAAACGCCTCGCCACGCCTGCGTTTTCCCATCTCCACCCCCATCACTGCCCAAAAATTGCCTGTTCTGTCAATCACATTTGACATGTCACTTCCTGTTCGCAATTTGCCGAACGAGTGAAAAAAAGATCGCAATCTGCCGTACGCACATGCGCAGTGTTACACCGGCGCATGCGCGGTGTCACAACATCGGAACGCAACGAGCGGCTCTGAATGAGGGCCTTAAATTGCTCAGTCTTCCTGCAATGCTGGGAGTGAGTCTTTTTGGTTAACACAGATACCTATATAAATGACAGAACTTGCACACCACCAAGTGATTTCTTTTAAATCCTGTAGTGAAGATTTAAATAATAAAAAAAGTCACTTTCCAGGTCTCCAAACCCACTCTGCAAGGCGCTCACCCAAACCTCTAGCCCACACATGCCTGCCATATCAAGAACTGCACCTTCATGTACTATATGTGATGTGTGCGAATTATAGCAGGCAAGGTGTACAATGTCAGCAGCTGGCTCAGCATATGGTGGCAATGGAATAGAAGCAAATGATGGTTGGGGAGCATTAGTGAATATTTACTCTGCCTCATTAAAAGCTGTGTGAAATATTTTTATAAAAGTACAGGACTCACACACTTAATGTAATGATTTTTTAAAACTTTATTAGACATTCTTCTACAGCCCTGAAAACCCTGTACTATAGTGTACTGAACCAGTTTCTATCAGCCAATCAATGGGCGGTGATAAAAAAAATGAATTGGATATCAGACACATGGTGGACATAATTGTATTACACCTTTATGGCTTTTTCCTACACCATGGTACATTCTATTACCGAATGGCACAACTCAATGCATATCATGTGGTATGAGAAGCATGGCGCGCTACATGGCGTATGGAGAAACAAACTAGATTTACCCATATGTACATGCTATTATATACTATGAAATAAGACAGAGGCTGTAACGTCATTTTATTGGATTCCCCATAGGCAGTGTTCTCTATGTATAGAAATATTTCCCCCATAAATCACAATTATCTAAAAATACTACTATTCTAATATTTGTGCATATACATATGATTGTTACTGGCTGCTCCTATACATAAAAGGCCAACTGGTATTTATGGACATTTTGAAATGAATTCTATTGCTGAGAGAGGGAAGTAACTGATGGAATAGATGTATGCATACTGCAGCCATATTTGTCTGTGGGTGATGTGAGTGGACGAATTCTTCATTTTGTTCTCTACTTAATTCCAGGGACACATTGCTCCTTATCATGTTTTGCAGAGTATACTCAAACATAAACTACCTCACCCGTTATACCACTTTGGGTTATTTTTTTTATCAATATAAAAGATATAGGGATAATTGTGCAGCAACCTACAGGGACTGTTCAGCTATTCCCAGTAACTAAAACTGGATGTATCACTTATACAGCTACTAGTAAACAATGCCCTTTGTTTTTTCAATATTAGGTGGTATTCTCTTATGATAACAGCTTTTCCTCTTTATTAAAAACAAAACTGACACAGATAAATGTCATTTTTATACAAATTTCCTTAAACCCCCTCATTCCCCAGAACTGCTTATTCCTCTATCCCCAGACCCTCTTGGTCCTATCCATGAAATCCAGAAGGACCATCTTGTTCTTCAACAATAAATCCAGCAAGTATCCCTTGATCTTGTCCAGAGGGCGGACCTTATCCCTGATCTATAACACTTACCCAGCTCGGGTCCATAATGACTGTATCTGATCCTCCAGCCAATCCATCACCTTCACCTATATTTGTATTAGTTGGATTATCTGCAATAAAAGGAGTTGATTGTAGTGAATGGCCTGTGTGAGCATACATTGTCAGAGGATTGGGAAGAAATCTACACAGTCAGCCATAAATCATAAGTAGTAAATTTGTATTTCTATTAACCTCACAAAATGAAGGATTTTTTTCCTTTTACATATTTAGGGATACAGTGGAGCAGAGAGTATAGGGGGAACACGGCCACATGGCACTGGCCACACCCACACAGCACTGGCCATGCCTCCTCAGCTTCTCATAATAGGCCCTTTGGTCATTTTCAGCTCCAGGCCCATGTGGCCATCAATCCGGCCCTGTGACTGTGTATATGTTTTGTTAAGACTGTGATCCCATGCAGTTTTAGGATTTTTTTGTGGATCAGGCATATTTTCTTCTAGGGCTCTAAGATCAGATGCCATTCAAGGAACGTGCATGGAATATGTCACTGCTGGTCCTCCGGCTACTGCCGGGGGAGCAGTGATGAGTCTCACAGGGTTCAATGACTGCTGTGACACTTCAGGTGCTAATGGAGTTGGACGTAAATGGTATCATTCTCCGGCCTCTTTCCTCAGATAGAGGTGTTATGACAGAATCTAGTGTGTGCATACCAGATGAATCTGGTGACTGAACACGGCTCGGAGATGTGTGTAGTGTCGTTAGGAGGAGGGGAAGGAGCACTGGCAAGCAGCTGGCAATTGTCTGCAGCCCATGCACCTTCCTCTGGGTTAGTTAGAATCAAGTGGGAGGTAGGGATACAATGCCTCCTCCCTCCTGTCATCCTCATCTACAGTTGTTTTTAAAACCATGGTTTGTTTTGCATACAGTGGGGGACATGCAGAAGGAGGTAACATTGCAACAGATTCAGATACCCATAAACAAAAGGATTTCCATTCATCACAAGTTTTAAAAAAATTCCTAGATTTATTCAAAATTGCTCTGTCAAATATACCTTTAAGGGGAAAAGTTAGATTATCCTGTGTTCGCTTATTCCAATTCTTCAAATATTTCACCGCAATCATACCATGCTTTCGATACATATCAGTGGCTGGGCCATTCAGGGGATATTTACCCTAGACAGATCATCCCTGTCCCATTCTCTTTGTCACACTCCTGGTGCACTCTAATCCTCTTAACCCAGCGTTTCCCAGAAGAATAGTACCCCTTAATGCATTAAGGGAGGGGAACAGATGACCCAGTCAAAACCTGTCGATGAATCCAACAAAAGCGGAACCTTAAAAGGTAAATTTCCACCTGAAATAAAGCCCGGACCCTTGTTTTTCACAAGCGTGTGTGAAAGCTTGCTACTCTTTGTCCAAAAAGTCCTCACACCTTAAGTTTCATTCACAACTGCAAAACCACTCTCAGCTGTTTGCAAGCAGAGATCTTATTTCACTCTCAACACTTCTTAGTTATCACAGCTTCTCCAGTCATTCACACATTTAGACTAACACAGGATTTCCTAGTAGCAGTAAAACACTTTTTCACCTTAGTATTCAATGTTATTGAGACAATGCAGAGATCATGTAACCATTATCATGTAATATAACAGCCTAAAAACATGACACATGAAACATGAAATGTACAGTTCAATAATTGTTCAATTCAGTGAAAGCAATAATTAATAATCATAGGAGATAATTATAGGAAAAGTATGCATTCGCCTGATCCTTACCCTGAAAAAGGAGTCAGTTTTGGAGTTTACTTCACTACAAAGGACTGACCCACTGGAAATCATAACAGCAGGTGAGCAAATTATGTAGAAATAGCTGCTGCATAACTTTTTATTGTTCCTTTGTACTGTACCAATTATTCAATATGGGAGATTTCACAGAAATTTCCAGCAGTGCTAAAAAGCCTGTCCTCGTTGTTATTATTAATGGGACTATGATCTGAACCCTATGCACCAAACTCCAAAATGTGAAGCTTTCTGGAGCTTGGCACCCATAGTTTCCACAATCTTCAGATGGAATAAACTACTTTTTAGCCTATGGAGGTTTACAAGCAGGAGAGAGGTCTTTTGTTCTCTCTCCCTCAGCCTCGGGCTGGCAGTGGAAGCTGACACTATGTACGTGTACAATGTCAATGTTTAAGTGACGTTTTTTAACACACAAGATTTTTAAAATTTTCCAGGGATGTAAATCGCAGAGACAGCAGTTAATGCAAACAGTCCCTGCGAGTACCCATTGGTACATAATGGGGATCTTTTTAAAAATTAAAATATCATCCAAGATATAGGCCCTAAGATTCTTTGGTGACTTATAATATAGTGTAACTATAATTGTTTTGTACTGTCTTTGCATTTTAATTTAATTTAAAGAATATTTGGAACAATGTAGCCACAGCATCAGTGATCTATTGTTTTACTGCAGACAAATCATAGCACAGATCTGATCTGTGCTGATCTGATTTTTTTGAAATCTAAGTAAAATACATTGTTTCGGTCTAATTCAGCACAAGCTCCTTATTTCTAGGACAATGTAAAGTAATCAGGATGTGACTTTAGGAGTCCTGGTCCATTAAAATCTAAAATAATTGTACAATTGGTCTGATAAGGACAATAGTCAGCACTCTATATAGCAGGCCTGGTCAACCTGTGGCTCTCCAGCTTTTGTGAAACTACATCTCACAGCATGCCCTACCATAGTTTTGCTATTAAGGAATGCTATAACTGTGGCAATGCATGCTAGGACTTGTGGTTTTACAACAGCTAGGACTGCTATAGAGGAAGAAGAGACTACTTCTACCACAACCTTTCATACAATGTGTGTATAATACAGAACAATAACTGGTGTTTTGTAGGATCACTTAATACAACAATATCCACTTATGAAAACATGAAATTTAAAGATCTGCAGAATTTGCTTTTATTACAATGGCATCCTCTACTGGTAATCTATTTTGTGTAGAATGAACAATGATTTGTTTCTGTGATTTGCTTCACTAAAATTGTGACTGCTCAGCTCCCTTTTGTCACAAATGCAGGATACATACACCTAAACCTTCCTCGACCAATACTGTATAGAATAGTGAAAACCCCATCAAATACATCCAATGGTTTTAAAAAATTTAATGTAAAAATATATAAACCAATGCGCTCCAAGCTTGAAGAAGGCGACTCCAACGTTATTGTGACTATCACCATTCACTAAACATAGATATAAACATAAGTTATAAAAAGCATACTTCTGAGGTATGTATCCCCTTAGTAGTTCATAAAGTCATTCCAAAAAAATGGAAAATTATAAATCCATGTAAGATTTTAGTCATATATCAGAAATTTTTTTATTCCTCAGTCAATTGTTGCAAGAATAGAGATGTAACGTATCACAATGTTCCTGGTTCCTTCTTTCTATCTGGTTTTTCAACACTTCTACCCCTCAGTGTCAATGATATGCAAAACAAATTAGGGGGTACACACGCATAGTGTAAAACCAAACACATTAATTAAATGTAGCCGATGATTAATATATGACCCATTTAAGGGAGTAATGTATATATTAGGAATGTGTATATATTATAGTGCCATAGGATGTATGGGTATACTCATGACCTTGAGGGAGCTCTGTGGCACCTCAGTAACTGAGTATACTTTTAGAATATAATAAGTATAAGGTTATATACATATATGTGAATAAATATGTTTTCTCCTGTTGAAATATATATTAATGTAGAGAATGTAAGGGGAACTGGTAGAGGAAAAGAGCAAAGGCAGTGCTTTAGAGGTATACCCCTTTTACTGTATATAGAAGGTTCTAGTGTGGCACGAGCAGTCAGCTGACTGTTGGCTCGTGCAGTGAGTGGCAAAAGAGATGTCGCGCGGCGCTAGGTTAAATGTATAAATAGGCTGCGCTATCACCATTTAGGCAGACTGCTGTTCCCCCCGCCTGTGCCTGCAAGACTACTCACCATGCACTAGTGAGCCAGAGTGCTTAGCGGTCTTAGCGGAGGCCTGTGTGGGGCATCTGGGTCCTGAGGCTGAGCGGCTGCTTCCAGCGCCAGGTGGAAGAGGTCGGGCCAGCAGCGACCAGTCAGCCCGGCGTCATCAGAATAGGAGGCGCTGGTGGCAGTGACAGGTCAGCGGCGTCATCAGAAGGGAGGCGCCAGCTACAGTGACATGACGCCGACATCATCCTAGGAGGCAGAGCCTGCTTGCCTGGATCAGGTGACAGCACTGGGAGAGCCCGGCAGCGGTGAAGCGGGGCCGGCATCACCAGTGATCAGGCGCTGGGGGAGTAGCAAAGGGGAAGCCCAGCCAGTGCCAATCAGCTGAGAAGCGGTAGCTCCTGCAGAGCATAGGAGACCACTATAGTGAGTTGCAGCAGCAGCGCTGCACTCACTGGGAATTGAGAGTAGAGATTGACTTTTATTCACCCTGGCACATTATCGAACTGCTTAATAGGGAAACTCTGCTAAAAAGGGGGATATACATTACTTAAGACACATCAATTAAAGGGTTAAATAGCCCCTATACTTACCAGCCAGCTGAGTCAGTAGAGCTCACGCTCTCTCTAACTAAGCTAGAAGCTCTGCCTGTTCAATACAATAGCTATTTTTTAATTGTCCCTACTGAGAGGAATCTTACGGCTGGTATATCAACTGAGGCAGTCAGAGAGACAGATAATCTCTATTAACAAAAGACAGGAACAGCATTGGGGAAGAAATATTATTAACTATGCATAGCCTTTGCTGATTCTTCTATACATAACCCCCAGGATCAAAAACAGACAAATCTCAGGTGCACAACTCCAAATTATTAATAATATATAAATGCAATAAAATTTTGCAATCAATAGAGGTTTTTAGCATAATCTTTGCCAAGGTTATGGGCCTACCCACCATATCCAGGTAACCTCTGTAGGGTAGGTCCCTAACATACTACGATTCAAATCCAGAGCGCAGGACACCCCCAAACTAGCCCAGCTAAGCCGCCCCAGGGCACTGCCAGAGTAAGAAAAGTGCAGTGTGAAAGAGATAGTTAGGAGCAGCTCCTGCTGCATGTAAGAATTTTATTGCATTTATATATTATTAATAATTTGGAGTTGTGCACCTGAGATTTGTCTGTTTTTGTGCCTGCAATTTGTCTCATCAGGTAGCACCTCCCAATATATAATTTTTTTTTTCAGGGTGTGCAGTCCAGAAATCTTTCCCATATAACCCCCAGGAGCTCATCTTGCTCAGGCTAATTGGAACTACCAGCTGGCTCATATAAACTTGAAAGTGTATGGACTATTAGCAACTCCAGCTGTTTCCCTCCAAGTTACCAAGAAACCTTATGTACATTTAACTATATATTATTACTGACTTATTAGAAACAAAGGGACATCAATGGACTTCCACACAAGGACTTAACTCTCAAATTACCTACTGAACTAAGCAAAGCCACCAAGAATATATGGTTTAGATATAGTTTCTTTGATTTCGTCAAAGTATGAAATGAAATGTTTAATGTTCTCACATGCTTTTACCTATCTAACCCATAAATTAACTATTTAATGTTTATGCACTGTCTAATACGTACCTGTGTAAATTGACTGAAACATCACTTGGCGGATCCAGCTGCAACAGATCCAAAGGAACATTGTTAAAATTGTGGTAATACTTGTTAGTGATATACAATAAGTCATTATCTGCACAACACTGTACTTATTTCTAAAACATCATTACTTAGGTTTTCCCAAGTAGGCCTTAATATTTATTATTCCACATTCATAAATAGTCCTTTATACCTAAGGGCTCATTAGGGATTATCCCTCTCAGTAACCTAATAAGGGAAAATAGGGTTACATAAATGACAAAGATAAAATGGCTGCATACCATAAGACTTTTTATGAAAGGTGAAGTATATCACATATAAGAGAATGATGCTCACCCTATTGAGCAGTACCTTTACTACTTAAGAATGGCAGCAGCCCAGATTCTCCACCAATGTGTTTCAACCTGCCTTGGTCTTTATCAAGGTGTATCTGTTCCATCTCCAATCATCTCTTTATTCATAGGCGGTGTGTCCTGACATTTATGATCCTGTTCTATCTCAGTGTTCATTTCAATACTTTAATCGGTATACTGAGATACATTCTTACCTCATAAATGTTCTTCTATGGACTATGAATGGAGTTCATAGTCCTTCGTGGTTCCATTATTCAGCATTGCGTACCAGCCCAGAGTGCATCGCGTCATATCCTGTTCCTGCTCTGCTGTGTGTTAACCAATGTCTCTTAGTCTCATGGTGTCATCGGTGATCGCAGTGCATTCCACTCACCGGGACAGTGCATGTCAATCCCGTCATCGGTAATTGTGGTGTGGTCTATCAATCAGAGCACATTGCCTAACCTCCAAATGTAACTAGTTCATTTTATAATGGTAATTACTGTATACATTCAAAAATTAGCGGTGTGAACCATATGTTCTATAGTATTCTTATTATAAAACTATTAGTATATTCTCCAACATACAGTACGTATCCATTAAGGAACATTGGCCCTCATTCAGAGCCGTACGCTCTGAGCAGAGCGCACGCTCTGAATGAGGGCCGGGCTCCATGAAAATGGAGCGTCCTCCTGGACGCTCGTATAGCTGTGGGTCACCATCCACAGGCTATACGAGCGTGCATTTTGATGGCCGCGATGGTCGTGACCATCGCGACCATTGAAATTGTGAGCCGGAGCCTGCGGTTGAGGTTTTCAACCACAAGCTCCGGAGTGAATTTGGCTCTATCAGAGCCAAAATCACTCCCACTGACATCACTAGTGATGTCAGTGGGCCGGCTTTTGACGGGAGGCGTTCCCGTGGGAACGCCCCCGTCAGGGAGGCACGCCCACCAAAGGGGGCGTGCTGTCAATCCACATTGACAGCACGCCCCCTTTGATCGGACACAACGAGCGAAGGACTTTCCTTCGCTCGTCGCGTCTGGCGCATGCGCACGACGGAGCTCCCTCCGTCGTGCGCATGCTCAGTCCAAAACATCGACCCACTTGCGAGCGGACAGCCGCTCGTGAGTGGGTCTGAATCAGGCCCATTGTCTCATAGGGAAATAAACAGGTCCTCCATCATTAAATGCTCGCTCTGGAAAAAATCCATGCAAAACTATCCAGTGGGATCACTGATCTGAAGCTGCACTATAAATCCACATATAAATATTCTCATATACATATTTCATAGAGGCAATTTGGACTATTACAGTATTACATTTTAACATAAGATCCATGGGAATAACATTCCTTGCTATTGCACCATAAAAAAAGTTAGTGGCTCCTTAATACAAATCTTGTCTTATAAATATCTTAAAAATCATATAAAATCATGAAATTAAAATAACAAAATATTGACAAAGTACATGTAGAGATGTAAACAAGTAATATTCATATAAGGTGCATATGGCAGTATAAATAATGTAAATACAAATCTAACCTTCAAATAGTATTTATGTATGTATTTCTATAGGAACCATTTAAGCTCAGTCAGCATTTAAACCATATTGTTCCAAAGTTTGGGCCTCATAAATAAGTCTCATTTCTGCCCTTGCCAAAAACACCTCAATGCCTTTGGTTTGCCAGTTTCCTTCAACTTTCTTAACGACAACAATCTGCTTGATACCATTTATCGAATACTGATGTTTTTCTGCAAAGTGTTTGGAGAGGGAATGATTAATGAACCCTTTCTTTATGTTCCGCAGATATTCTGCCCATCTCTTTGAGTTTTTGAGAGGTTTTTCCAATGTGCTGTAGGCCACTCATACAGTCTATCATATAAATACAATTTGTGCTATTGCATGTAATAAATTCTTGTATTTTGAAAGAACGCTTGTTTGTATGGGAGATAAATTAATCTAGTTTAGTTACCTGTTTTGTATGTGAAATACACTCAATGCACGAGCCACATCTATGATATCCCTAAGTTTTTATTCAACCTAATCTTTTTTTCAGGTATGGAGCTTTTAACCAATTAGTTCATGTTCGTAGCTCTCCTATATATAAAACTAGGCTTTGATGGGATTATTTCTTTCAGAATGGTATCCTGCTGTAATAAGTGCCAGTTCTTTTTAAAAATGTTCCAACCGTTTATATTGGTTATTGTATGAAGTAATAAATGGCATAATGTGGAGTACGAACAAACTGCACCAGTAGAGAGACTTTTAAGGATGAGGTTGATAACCTTAAACAGAAATTCATCAAAAAGGGATATGATAGAGGATATAGAGGAGACTATAAATGAAGTGATAGAGATCCCTCAAAAAGACCTTTTGGAATACAAGGATAGAACTGCTACCTCTAAGAAACCCGTTATGCCATTTATTAATACATACAATAAACTTCCTGAATTTTTCTGTATATAAACTGACATAAAGGAGGTGATACCACCCTAATATTGTCACCCACAACACGGGTATATAATGTATTAGGAGAATATTTCTATTGAGAAACTGATACCCATTGTGGGATTAGATATATAGGATACTTCTTGAGGACAACGTATTAATACATAATGTCTTAGTGTAAATATATCCATTAAATTACCGTAGAAGAAACCAGATTAATTCCACACTGATTCATATGAAGGTCAATGAAAATCCAATGAGTGGATATAAAGAATCCTTGTGTTTTCTAGTGTGAAACCCTGACTTTGATTCAAAAGTTACTTCACTGAGTAGCAATATATGTAGTAGTAACCTCCTAGGATTTGACATGAGATCCTGTTCTTTGAAATGACACATAGATGATCGAAACAGTCTTATTTTCTGAAGCAAAACCTAGATCAGTGGTTCTTAAACTGTCTTCAGGACCCAACACAGTTCATGTTTTCCAAGTCACCTAGCAGGTGCACATGTGTATTTATTACTCACTCTCACATTTTAAGAGTCGTAGGTGGAGCTAATTATTTCACATGTGATTCTTTGAGGAGACCTGAAAAAAGCACTGTTTGGGGTCCTGAGGACTGAGTTTCTATAAAGGTTTATAAAACCTTTCCTAGATACCAGGAACAAATTGATTACTTGGGACAACATTGTGCAGCCAAAATTTTAAATCACACACTGTTTTCTTTCACATTCTTCTTTATAACTTTTAATACTTAGCTTGCTTTAACCCCTTATGGGAATTTTTATGTATATTTGCATAATCAAATATTCATTTATTTTTAATTTATTCTAAAAATTGTGACACCATAAGAAATTAACTTAATATACTATACATGTATATTTTATGCTGCTATTATAGACAAGAAAGCATCAAAATCAAACTGACTTTCCTTTCTCTTTTTTTGTCTATGTATATATCACATTTCATTGCATGTGCTATTCAGCAGTATACATGCTATTATCAGACACTGTGAAATAAGACAGGTTGTAATATAATTGTATGGGAGTCCCCACAGGCAGTGTTCTCTATGTAGGGAACTATTTCCCCCATAAATCACAATTTTTACCTACGCCAGGAGCCCAATGCCTGTCATACCGATCGAAGCCAAGCTGGGCGGTGGGCACAGAAAGCTAGCAGGGGAGTTAGGTTAGGGGCTCCCAGGGGGGACTTGGGGTTATGTACCCCCAGGGGGAGGCTAGAGGCCCCTGGGGGGAGGTTAGAGACCCCTGGGGGGAGGTTAGGGTTAGGCACCCCCCCTGGGACTTGGGTTTAAGCTGCAGGGAAGGGGGTTAGGTTTAGGCACTTACAGGGAGGGTTAGGCTCTTTGGGGTGCCTTACCCTAACCTCCCTCCAATGGAGGGTTAGCAGGTCTAAGGTTAGATATAGTTAAAATACTTACCTTTCAGGATCTGGGATTTAAACCGGTGGACATGCGACTTTCATACCGATCCCGATTGTTATTGTCTGTAATTATACAGTATAGGCCAACTGGTATTTATGGACATCTTGAAATGTATTACAGTTGATAGTGGGAAGTAATTGATGGAATAAAAGTGTGCATACTACAGCCATATATGTCTATGGGCGATGTGAGTGGATGTACCCAATCAGGAAGGAGTATTTCCCCCACAGACCAATTCTTCATTTGTTCTCTACTTAATTCCATGAACACATTGCTCCTTATGTGTTGCAGAGTGTACTCAAACATAAACTATCTCACCCATTATACCACTATAGGTTATTTTTTATTATCCATATAAAAGATATTGGGTCAGTTGTGCAGCAGCCTACAGGGACTGTTCAGCTATTACCGGTGACTAAAACAGGATATATAATTTGTAGAACTACAAGTAAATGGCCAATGTTGTTTTTCAATTTTTAGGTGATATTCTCTTATGACAACAGCTTTCCCTCTTTATTACAAACAAAACCTGATACAGATAAATGTAAGTTTATTTCTTAATTAGAAAACAATGTCAATTTTTGAAAACACAACAAATAAATTCTAAGAACCCCACCCCAAACTTGCAGCCCCAACCTCACTCCCCAGAACAGCTTATCCCTCTATATCCCCAGACCCTCTTGGTCCTATCCATGAAATCTAGAAGGCCTGTCTTGTTTTTCAACAATAAATCCAGTAAGTATGCCTTGGTCATGTCTAGAGTGCGGACCTTGCCTCCTGATCTATAACATTTGCCCAGCTCTGGTCCATAATGACTATATCTGATAATCCTGCCAATCCATCTTCATCTATATTTGTATTAGTTGGATTATCTGCAAAAAAAGGAAATATGACTCTAGTGAGTGACCTATGTGAGCATACACTGTCAGAGGATTGGGAAGAAATCTGTTATATAAAACCTACATTACATTTATACATTTTTACACAAATATTCTCTTAGCCCTGGAGAACCCTTCATCACTCTATATCCCCAGACAGTATTAGTCCTATCCAGGATATCAGGAAGGCCAGTCTTGTTCTTCAAGAAAAAAATAGGCCTTGGTCATGTCAATGTCATGTATCTGATCCTCCTGCTGATCCTTCACCTATGTTTTGTATTATTTGGATAATCTGCAAAAAACAATGTATTGAGTTCAGTAGGGTTAGGGAACTTAAATTGCTCAGTCTTCATGCAATGCTGGGAGTGAGTCTTTTTGGTTAACACAGATACCTATATAAATAACAGAACTCACACACCACCAAGTGATTTCTTTTAAATCCTGCAGTGAAGATTTAAATAATAAAAAAAGTCCCTTTCCAGGTCTCCAAACCGACTCTGCAAGGCGCTCACCCAAACTTCTAGCCCACACACGCCTGCCATATCAAGAACTGCACCTTCATGTACTATATGTGATGTGTGCGAATTAAAGCAGGGAAGGTGTACAATGTCAGTAGCTGGCTCAGCATATGGTGGCAATGGAATAGAAGCGAATGATGGTTTGGGAGCATTAGTGAATATTTATTCTGCCTCATTAAAAGCTGTGTGAAATATTTTTATAAAAGTACAGGACTCACACACTTAATGTAATGATTTTTAAAAACTTTATTAGACATTCTTCTACAGCCCTGAAAACCCTGTACTATAGTGTACTGAACCAGTTTCTATCAGCCAATCAATGGGCAGTGATAAAGAAAATGCATTGGATATCAGACGCATGGTGGACATAATTGTATTACACCTTATGGCTTTTTCCTATGCCACGGTACATGCTATTATGATTACTACCAAATGGCACAACTCAAGGCATATCGTATGGTATGAGAACCATGGCGCGATACATGGCGTACGGAGCAACAAACTAGATTTACCCATATGTACATGCTATTATATACTAAGATATAAGACAGAGGCTGTAATGTTATTGTATGGGTTTCCCCATAGGCAGTGTTCTCTATGTATAGAAATATTTCCCCCATAAATCACAATTATCTAAAAATACTACTATTCTAATTGTGCATATACATATGATTGTTACTGTCTGCTCCTATACATAAAAGGCCAACTGGTATTTATGGACATTTTGAAATGTATTATATTGCTGATAGTGGGAAGTAACTGATGGAATAGATGTATGCATACTGCAGCCATATTTGTCTGTGGGTGATGTGAGTGGACCAATTCTTCATTTTGTTCTCTACTTAATCCCAGGGACACAATGCTGCTTATGTATTGTACTCAAACATAAACATAAACTACCTCACCCATTATTCAACTTTGGTTTAAATTTGTATCAATATAAAAGATATAGGGACAATTGTGCAGCAACCTACAAGGACTGTTCAGCTATTCCTAGTAACTAAAACTGGATGTATCACTTGTACAGCTACTAGTATACAATGCCCATTGTTTTTTCAATTTTAGGTGGTATTCTCTTATGATAACAGCTTTTCCTCTTTATTACAAACAAAACTGATGCAGATAAATGTAGCTTTATTAAAAAACATGTCATTTTTATACAAATTTCCTTAAACCCCCCCCCCCATTTCCCAGAACTGCTTATTCCTCTATCCCCAGACCCTCTTGGTCCTATCCATGAAATCCAGAAGTACCATCTTGTTCTTCAACAATAAATCCAGCAAGTATCCCTTGATCATGTCCAGAGGGCGGTCCTTGTCCCTGATCTATAACATTTGCTCAGCTCTTGTCCATAATGACTATATCTGATCCTCCTGCCAATCCATCACCTTCACCTATATTTGTATTAGTTGGATTATCTGCAAAAAAAGGAGATGATTGTAGTGAATGGCCTGTGTGAGCATACATTGTCAGAGGATTGGGAAGAAATCTATTATATAAAACCTACATTACATTTATACATTTTTACACAAATATTCTCTAGCGCCGGAGAACCCTTCATCCCTCTATATGCCCAGCCAGTCTTAGTCCTATCCGGGAAATCAGGAAGGCCCGTCTTGTTCTTCAAGAAAAAATTTGCCTTGGTAATGTCCAGTTATGGTGGAAGGGCGGTCTTTGTCCCTGACCTATAATTACGTTTGCCCAGCTCTGGTCCATAATAACTGTATCTGATCCTCCTCCCGATCCATCCCCTTCATCTATGTTTTTATCGATTGGATTATCTGCAAAAGAAAAAATTATTGTAGTGAATGGCCTATGTGAGCATACATTGTCAGAGGATTGGGAAGAAATCTATTATAGAAAACCTATTATGGCCATTACCTAGTGACACTTTGGACCTATACTCTGACTAGTTTTCATTTAGCTACATGGTGTAGCAGGGCCTTAACTAGGGTGGTGCAGCTGGTGCCTCCACACAGCGCAATCTGTCCTTGTGCGGAATCGGCCGCCCACCACAGTTTCTGTCAGGCTGCTCGCTGCTATGTATATACTATCAGCGATGCACCTAGCTCCTGTACTTCACTGCAGTCCTGCCAGCTGCCTGTCTAAACTGTCAATGACTCTTTCCTGCGCCATGGTTCATTCCGTTATGATTAATACCGAATGGCTCAACTCAAGTTGCATCATGTGGCGTGAAAAGCATGGCGCGCTATATGGCGTACGGAGCAACAAACTAGATTTACCCATATGTACATGCTATTATCAGACACTGTGATATAAGACAGAGAGGCTCTAATGTCATTGTATGGGATAGGCAGTGTTCTCTATGTACAGAAAAATTTCCCCCATAAATCACAATTATCTAAAATACTACTATTCTTATATTTGTGCATACACATATGATTGTTCCTGGCTTCTCCTATAAATAAAAAGCCAACTTGTATTTATAGACATTTTGAAATGTATTATATTTCTGATAGTGGGAAGTAACTGATGGAATAGATGTATGCATACTTCAGCCATATTTGTCTGTGGGTGATGTGAGTGGACCAATTCTTCATTTGTTCTCTACTTAATTCCAGGGACACATTGCTCCTTATCATGTGTTGCAGAGTATACTCAAACATAAACTACCTCATCCGTTATACAACTTTGGTTTATTTTTTTATCAATATAAAAGATATAGAGACAATTGTGCAGCAACCTACAGGGACTGTTCAGCTATTCCCTGTAACTAAAACTGGATGTATCACTTGTACAGCTACTAGTAAACAATGCTCATTGTTGTTTTTTCAATATTAGGTGGTATTCTCTTATGATAACAGCTTTTCCTCTTTATTACAAACAAAACTGATACAGACAAATTTCCTTAACCCCCCCATTCCCCAGTACTGCTTATTCCTCAATCCCCAGACCCTCTTGGTCCTATCCATGAAATCCAGAAGGACCATCTTGTTCAACAATAAAACCAGCAAGTATCCTTTGATCATTTCCAGAGGGTGGACTTTGTCCTTGATCTATAACATTTGCCCAGCTCTGGTCCATAATGACTATATCTGATCCTCCTGCTGATCTATCACCTTCACCTATGTTTGTATTAGTTGGATTATCTGCAAAAAAAGGAACTATAACTGTAGTGAATGGCCTATGTCAACTCACATTATCAGATGATTGGGAAGATATCTATTCTATAAAACCTACATTACGTTTACATGTTTTTACACAAATATTCTCTTAGCCCCAGAGAACCCCTCATCCCTCTATATCCCAAGACAGTCTTGGCCCTATCCACAAAATAAGGAAGGTCCATCTTGTTCTTCAAGAAAAAATTTGCCTTGGTCATGTCCAGTTATGGTGGAAGGCGGGCTTTGTCCCTGACCTATAATTGTTTGCCCAGCTCTGATCCATAATGTATCTAATCCTCCTCCCGAACCATCCCCTTCATCAATGTTTTTATCGATTTGGATTATCTGCAAAAGAAGAAATGATTCATAGTGAATGACCTATGTGAGCACATATTGCCAGAGGATTGGGAAGAAATCTATTATATAAAAGCTACTATGGGCATTACCCAGTGATGCTTTGGATCTGTACTCTGACTAGTTTTCATTTACCTACATGGTGTATCAGGGCCATAACTAGGGTGGTGCGGCTGATGCCTCTGCACAGAGCGCAGTCTGCCGCACACCGTAATTTCTATGGCAGGTGGCTTGTTGCTATGTATATACTAGCAGTGATGTGCCTGGCTCCAATGTTCACTGCAGCCCTGTCGGCTGTCTGTCTCTCCCACCCTCCCCTCACCCTTTGCTCTGCACAGGCTGCAGGCACAGTGACAGGATCCACAAGAGCAGTGTGAACTGAGCTGCAGATGCCGTTGTGATGGGATATGAGAGATATAAGTTACACTAATAAATGTGTCAGCTTTCCCACTGCAGCCTGCCTGATTGCACACACAGCTCCACATAGTGCAGAGCAAAGGGAGAAATAGATGCGCATAGTGGGAGAGAGTCCATGAAGGTGGGAGGTAAGGGCTGCTAATGTTTTGATAACAGAAATGTATAGCCACTGCACTGCTGGGAGGAGAGGTAGAGAGACTGGAGGCAGGATCTTTCTTGATCCTAAAGAGCTGAAATAACTGATTCCTCAGTCGCAGGCAGCATATCCCACATTTGGTCCCCAGCAAGAGCTGCCCTCCTAATAAATCCTGATAAGGGAACAGTTGTGGAATCATTTGCTAACCCCAAATCTCACACATTTGCATTGTAACATGTTTCTGCCGGACTAGATTCTGCCCTGGGAGTCTGCAAAAGGTTAGTTTCTGGGACAGACAGATTAGCAGTATTTTTGTCACTGCATACAATTATACCCAAATTGCACTGGTCTGCATAATTCACCAGGGAGAAAATAAGGTTAGCTTGTACATTTGCATCATTAACAACATCACTGTTATATGTAGTGTGCATTTTCCCCAAATTCCAAACCCAACAGTACTGTAGCAGGTAAACTGTCCAGCACCCCACGCACTCCCTGCACAGCAATAGTTTTCCATGGAATAATGTCCTCAGGGCCCACTGGGGCTGTGTGGATTTTGGTCAGGTCAGAGCCAGAGTATAATAACCCAAGTGCAACTTGGTGTCCTAACTGGACCCCTTGTAGATTGTCCTGGGAGTGTCCTTTGGTCCCTTCCACACAGCTTTCCCTGCCAGGCAACTCACAAGAGAGGGTGTTGGTTTTATTCTTTTTGGGGCAATCAACACTGATGTGTCCCATCTCATTGCAATAAAACACCTGGGGAGGGGTTTCCCCCCACCCCTTCAAAAGGTGCAGCAACAGTTGGTTTTGCAGGGGTCCATGGGGTGATCCTCTGGGGTCATCTCTCTCTCCATGCTGCTTGTCCTGGCTTAGCCAACTCAGCTCTTCACCACCGAAGCCTGAGAGCTGGTGTACTTGTCTGCAAGACTGGCAGCCTCCTGAGATGTTTTAGGATACCGATCTAGGACCCACTCTTTGACCTCTCCTGGACACAGTGCAAGGAGAATTGTTCCTTGAAAATGAGGTATTTTAGTTGGTCAAAGTCCATCTCCTGCAATCCATCAACCCACTGATGCAAGAGGGTGGACAATTGTGCTACTAGTCCGGCAAAGGTATCAGAGGGACTACACCTTGAGTCTCTGAACTTTTGTCGGTAAGCATCAGGGGTGATGTTGAAATGCTGTAAAAAGGCTTTCTTAATTGCAGCATAATTGCTGTCCAGGTCCTGGGTAAGATCTGCAAATGCTTCCAAAGTGTTTCTCCTCAGCCCAGGGGTTAAAAAGCTTGCCCATACACTGGGGTAGAGTGAAAACTGTTGGCAAGTTTATTAAAACCACCTGAGGAACCTATGAAGGTCTCCATCCTTCTCCAACAAAGGGATGTGGTTATGCTGGGGCTTTCCTACCTGGGTTACAGGTGGCATTCTGGCCGTGGAGTCTGGCCAGCTCAAGCTGGAACTTGCATTCAGCATGGTGCTCTGCAGCCTCAAGTTCTTGGTCTGCCCCAGACAAATCATAGCACAGATCTGATTTTTTCAAATCTTTGTAAAATATATTGTTTTGGTCTAATTCAGAACAAGCTCCTTATTTCTAGGACAATGTAAAGTAATCAGGATGTTACTGTAGTAGTCCTGGTCCATTAACATCTAAAATAATAGTACAATTGGTCTGATAAGGACAATAGTCAGCACTCTTGTGAAACTACAACTGACAGCATGCCCTTCCATAGTTTTGCTATTAAAGAATGCTATAACTGTGGCAATGCATGCTAGGACTTGTGGTTTCACAATAGCTGGGGAGCTACAGGTTGGACAGGCCTGCTACAGACTAAGAGGTGACTATTTCTACCACAACCTTTCATACAATGTGTGTATAATACAGAACAATGACTGGTGTTTTGTAGGGTCAATTAATACAACAATATCCATTTATGAAAACCATGAAATTTAAACATCTGCAGATTTTGCTTTTATTACAATGGCAGCCTCGCCTGGTAATCTATTGTGTAGAATGAACAATTTGTTCCTATGATTTGCTTCACTAAAATTGTGACTGCTCAGCTTCCTTTTATCACAGATGCAGGATTCCTACACCTAAACCTTCCTTGACCAATGCTGTATAGAATAGTGAAAACCCCATCAAAATACTTCCAATTGTACAAGAGATTACCCTGAATAAACAGGCGGACCCCTAAACAGGGAAATAAATATAATATATATATATATATATATATATATATATTTATCTAATATCTATCTTTGTCTGTGACCTTGAGGAGGGGACCCTGCGCAGTCCTGAAACATTGATCTAACATGACATATTCATAAAGGATTATTTGTAAGAGGTCCTGGAGTGACCCGTTTGGGTTTTGTACTTGTTTATAAGTACTTTCCTCAGCATCTCTACATTAATTACAACAGGAGCACTCATGTGGTTGACTTGGATTACAAAAGGAGTGCTGGACTATCGTGTGTGTGTGTATATATATATATATATATAGATTCTATTTTCTATATCCTGATGAAAGGGTCATTAAAGACCCTGAAACATTGATACAATGGGCTATTTGACTGTTTTATTAGTCATCGTGAGTGCCTCCATCTCTGCATGTACATATCCTCACCTGCCAAGGAGAGGTAATTGGAGGGCACCGGACACAAGCATTTCTCTATTTGCACAGGATTGTGAGAGAGAGTCTCTCTCTCAAGTCTATATTACCTTGTCCAGGTGCTACCACGCATTGTAAGTACTCAGTCTCCCACAGCAGTGCAGCACTCAGGCACCATACAAGAACGCAAACATGGTGAAAGTATCAACCTATCAATTTATATAGCAAATTGTCTTCAGGATACAAAATAATACAAATGTGCTTACCTTATAAAGCCCACCACCAACACCATGTGAGACTGATCAGCATTTTCCATCATCTCATCAGCACCCACATCAATGACGTCACCAGTGCCTGCCGATGATGCACCCACATGCTTCCAGCCGGCGCACACCATGTGACTAAACAAATAAACCCATCACCTTGTAACAGAAGTTTAACAATATTGTTTAAACAAAAACCACTGTTAACCAAATAACAAGGAGCACAGAAAGATCTCAAAGTATCAAGAAATTTTTTATATAAAATATATCCATCAACATATTATATACACAGATTAAATTAGATTGCACAGATACAATACTGTACAGACATTATAGAATTAATACAGCTTCAAAAAATAAATAATAAAATATGTGCTAATATGAATGAACTCCGTCTAATAGGAACCCAATTGGGAGCAGTTAGTGGGTATCCTTTTAGGATATATCACTGATATAGTTAGCAACTCAACTACGAAACAATGCACTTTTGGTAGCTCATCGATGACAGTTTAACACATCGTATATATCATGAATTTTGCCAATGTCCCGAAGGATCATGCTAAATCATAAATATAACAAATACAACAAAATATACGCAGGTTCACAAGATGCTATATAACACAACTAATCAGAGTGATGTATTACATATTATGATTTACAATTATATTACAATGCTTCTAAAAAGTATAACTTGTTACCACATATTGTAAATATTATAGCTCATCCTCCTAATGCTTAACAGATGACTATCATATAATGATCAATAGGCATATCCATATAGGGAACAACCTCACATAATAAATCCATATCTCATATGTAACCAAAATGGGTACCCCAGTCTATCTAAAGGGACCTCTAGTTGGAACCCCAGGTACCCCTCCCCCACATTACTGCATAATCCGTTATTGATTCATATATATGACTATATCCACTATCTCAATGGGGAATTCTCAAAGGAAGCAGGATAGTGGCAAATTCTCATTTAGTCCTTTTGGGGCTATTACATCTAATCTAAAGATCCATTCTGCCTCCCATTTAAGCAGTATCTTATTCCTATCCCCTCCACGTATTAATGGAGGGACATGGTCGATCACTTTATACCGCAAAGCTGTTAAAGGGTGATTGCACTCAAGAAAATGGCAAACCACTGGTGGTTCGCTACTTTTATTCATTAAGGCTGCTTTAATGGAAGAACGATGCCCGCCATTCTTTCCTTAAATTTCCTTTTGGTCTTCCCTACATAGGATAAGCCACACAGGCAAATAATTTGATATACAACATAGCTGCTATTGCAGGTTAAATGATATCGAATCGTATACCCTTTGCCTGTATGTGGGTGATTAAATGTATTCTCAGGAATCAAGAACTTACACGTCACGCAAGTGCACCTAAAACACCCCATCTGTTTAGATGCTAAGAAATGTTGTTTTGGTTTCATAACTCTTGGAACTATAATTGGTCTTTACCAATATATCCCTTAGATTTTTACCCCTGGAATAACAGAGAATAATCTGCATATTACTAAATCTCAGATCTTGATCTGAGGTGATCATGGGCCATAATCTCTTGGAGATTTTGTTAATCTCAGGTAAAAGGACATTAAACCGTGTTACCCATTGAAATGTATTATTGTTATTAATCTTCATTTTTTTTTTAGATAAAAGCTCTTCCCTGTTCAATTTAAGCACTTTACTCTTAGTATATTCCAGATGTTTTCTGTTATAACCACGTCCACAAATTTTTCTATCATTTCATCAATCTGAAAAGATGTTTTGCCAATATCATTATTTATTCTATGGGCATGGATCATTTGGGAATAGGGTAAACCCTGTTTCAAATTTCTGGGGTGGGCACTCTGATAATGGAGTAGGGAATTGCGGTCTGTTATTTTACTAAATAGTGTGGTATTAATCTTACGGTATTTCCTTCTCTACTGATTCTCACATCTAGGAAATGAATAGAATCCTCACTGATAAATTACGTGAATTTGACCGGACATGATGTATTATGTGTATCCATTAATTCTTTGAAGTCTTGTTTAGAGCCCTTCCACAGGATCAATAAGTCATCAATAAATGGTACATATAACAGTAAATTAGCCTTTACTTCTACATTGTGAACAAATAATACGTCCTCAATGCAAAACATGTAGGAGTTGGCATAAGCCGGGGCCACAGATGAACCCATAGCGCAACTGGTTAATTGTTGAAAAAAATACACCATCGAACATAAAGTAATTATTGGTAAGGATATCCTCCAAAAGCTGTAAATATATAGATATGTGCCAGATCCAAATTACTGCACTCCATCAATAATTTTTGTACTGCCACTAAACCCTCCAAATGGGGAATAATGGTGTACAAACTTGTTACATCTGCTGTTATAAACCATATTCTTTCTGTACCCAACTTAACACTTTCCAATTTCTTCAAGAGCAAGGTAGTATCCAATAAAATTGGGGTTTCTCTTGTATTAATGGTTGTAAAATTGGATCTAAAAATATTGAAGTGGGTTGAAAGAGGGATCCTCTTGCCAAAATAATTGGACATCCAGGGGGAGGGTTTACTTCTTTTGTGTACCTTTTGGCAATGTGTATATATAATGGGTGTAATTGGATTATATGGTATCAATATAGAGAGCACCAGAGGCTTACTACCTCTTGTTGCTTTAACTGTGCATGTGCACCCCGTGTTTATCCCTATCTCTCATCAGTGTTACATGTTCTGCCACTGATAACAGCTTGTCTGTGTTCAGAACACAGTTGAAGAGTTTTTTTTTTTTTTTAGCTCAATGGTTTGAATTTGTGTTGCTACACTACAGTACCTGTCACCTGTTTTGATTAACATGTCTCAAGCTACTGCTAGCACTGATACAGGAGGCTCCATAGTCTAAATTTACCTATAGGGGAAACCTTGTCCTTTTCAGAAAGTGAGGCAGTATGGTTTAGTGGGAGATTGGTGGATGTGAGTGGGGAACTCACCCCTGAGGAAGTATATCACACATTACTATAAAGTTGAAGAAAAAGGAAACTGACTTCCTGCTCCATGGTATTACATTGTCTGAATATCACCATGTGAAAAAGATCACTAGGGGATTCAGGGTTAAGAATGTTCCTACTATAGGCAGATGCAATAATGAATTCTGCCACCATTGGTTGTCGTGCTAAACAAATGTGCCTTTGACCTCATAACATTGGTTATAAAGGAGGCAGCACATGAATTAACCAATTACAAATAGAAAATCAAGGCGTTTGAACAACTTCACCTAAATACCCTTACTAAAAATATCCCAAACCAGTGGTGTGATAAACTCACTCAGCAACTGGCACTGTACAAAAAAGATCTAGTTAACTTCAAAAGAGACAAGTTTGAGAGTCAATAAAGACTATTCTGAGCAACATGTTTACAGGTGTCTAGCAGGATCCAATGTGGAAAGGAGGAGACCCAGAAATGTTGTGTCCCGTAGACATTACCCCAAAGTGGATCCACAATCTTCAAGTGAGGCCTGTTCATCAGGTGATGACAGCCTATTCTCCCCACAAATTCCCAAGTCATCCGGAGACCCCCTTTGGTCGAGGTGGAGGAGCACACGGCGCGGTGGACAATGTTGCCGGCCTCTATTATGTAGGCAAGACCATCCATTCTTTCAAGGAGCAGATGGCCTTGCATAGGTCTGCCATTAGATCAGCACTGAGTGGCAGACCATCGGAGCAGCCTGTTGCCAGACACTTCGTTGAGTAAAAACATAATGGTTAATTTGAGGCACATATTTGACCATGTCCCGGAGAACCCCCATGGGGGCGATGGACACAAGGCTCTATTATGCCTAGAAACAAGGTGGATATACTTATTGGATATGGTCAAACCAAAAGGCCTAAATGATCATTTGTCCTTTGCGGCATTTGTTTGATCTTTAAGATTATGATTGTGTTATGGTTAAATTATATGTATTACAATTGAGAGGTGAAGTTGCTTTTCCTTGCCTGTTGACATGTGAGTTACTGAGTTTTGGAAATATCTGCAGAGTCATGCAACTTTATATAGGTTTAGCTATATTATAATGCCCACTTGGTAATGTGGCCTGTTACCTAATAATATTACTTACTTTTGATTTAATAACGGCATTTGTCCTTTTCTCATTATCTGATTGTGATTTTGTGTATCTATTAATATCTACCCTTGGTTGCAATATCCCCTAATTATACAATTGTATTTACTATATCCACCTGTTCCTTATAATGGACTGCTTACATTGTATTGACAGTGAACATATGAGACTTATGTTTATATGCCTTAGCTAGTATTATGTGTTGATCTGCTACTGGCAGCTATATTTATGACATGGAACATGAGGTGTTCTTTATATTGTTACATGCTACAGACCATGTTTTTTAAACATTTTGTATACTTAGGTTATGTGTTTAAACACGTGCTATAACGTGGTGTTATGGGCACTGTGTGTGTGGTTGCCTTGATGCTCTGACTCACGCTGACGTCATTGGCAGTTGATGGGCAATGGGAGTGAGCCAGAAGTGGGTCTGTCTGGCGGCACACATGGTGAGGGAAGGGGTACAAAGGTAAGACCGCATTGTGTATATTTGTATGTCCTGATGACGAGTTGTGATTTAAAACTCGAAATGTTGACCATAGTGAAGAGTGAGACCTCTTTTTTTTCCAAGTCTGGAGAGTGACACTACCCTGCCTTACAAAATAAATATATATATATAAATATATTATATATATATATATATATATATATATATAAATAAATATATTATATATATATATATATATATATATTACTAAGGTGACAGTTATCAGTTGCGCAGAACTCCTCTAATATAGCCTCTTTTATCCAGCCAGTCCTTTAAATAAAGGTTCTTTATGGATATATGCAGCTCACCTCCTGAGCAGTATCTGATTGGAAACAAAGAAACCAGGAGCACACCATAGTGAACCTTATTAAACACATTTATTTAAAACATCAATGAGAGCTCACATTGTATCTATAACAGTAAGCATAAAAACGAGATCTGGCAGGTGATTGCACGGCAATTGGAATAATGCTCCATCTGAGCGGCACAGCTGATACGAGACTGGCCTTTCTTATTGTGCTGGCTGGGAGTGTAGCTAGCATCACTCAATCTCACACGCGTTTTGTCACAGAATCGGACTTGGTCAGTGGGCGTGTCTGGAAGCAGACCTCCAGGACAATATATCACCGGCATCATTAATCAATTAACCATTTCCTTAACTTGAATTTTTCATTTCATATAATTAGCACCAATATGTTGTTTATTTAGATCATTGGGCAACAAAACAGTACAAGTGCTTAGAAATAAAGTAGCAAATCACATACATTGTATCCTTTTTCTTATACACTTTTAACATAAAAAGAGAGAAATATATATAATTAAAATTGTATCATTTTAAAAAATATTTATCCATTTATATATTTTGCTATCTCATGATATAGATAGAAAGAACATTAAAAAGCAGACATTTAAAAACCTTAAATCATCCGTATAGGGATTTTACTTTTAATAGCTTATGTCAACCCACTACTAAAGGAACTTTTTATTTAAAAAATAGTCATGAAAGATTTCATAACACCCCTCACTTTAAAAAGAAGCATAAAAATAGTATGTTAGGGACCTACCCTAAAGAGGTTACCTGGATATGGTGGGTAGGCCCATAACCTTGGCCATGATTATGCTAAAATCCTCTATTGATTGCAAAATGTTATTGCATTTATAGATTATCAAAAATTTGGAGTTGTGCACCTGAGATTTGTCTGTTTCTGTGCCTGCAATATCATTATTGTTTGATCACTCCATGTGTACAGAGCTTTAGAACTATTCTTGTGTAGAAGTTGTGCTTTTAATTGTGATCTCCATGTGGTTTAAAATCACTTTCCAGTAAAATTACCAATAATTTGTGCACTAATTTTCATGAGGAACTATCTGGTTTCATCAGCACCCACATGACCTATATTTTTAGATTGGCTATCAGCGATACTATGTGATCACTCTAGCCTTGACAAAGCAGTCATGCAAAACATGTGTTGGTGTTCACTGCTGCACTGTTGTTGAATGCTTATTATATGTTGTAATATGTATATTCCAAGACCTCTACAATGTTATAAAGCTTTGCTAAGGAACTGTTTTTGGGCATTTGTAATTATTTTCTTTTATTTTGCATGTCAGGAATATACTGTAGCTGCAAATGTGCTGCTTAATGGGGAAATATTGATCACTATAGAAAGGGATATATACTGTATCTCACACTTATGTTTTTACCAACATTGGTGGATACTTATATAAACGGATGTAAAGCTCATTTAATTTGTTTGAAAACCTGTTAAAGCAGGAATACTTTGATTACATATTAGTGGATTGTTCAGAGTATCTGTGTCAGGGTATTACCCATTCCATATAATGAATGTAGCACACGTGCAATGATTTGAATTGTGCTTTATATATGATATACACCTACTGTGTTCTCAAATCATTTAGGAATTTTTTTTTAAGTATATGTTCATCCGCTATACAGTGCATTAGATCCAAGATCTGATACTGACAATCAGGAGTGATAATAGATGTTAAATGTGACTAAGATATAAAATGAATAAATAAAAATCACACATTTCTTTCAGAATTTTTCTGTATATAAACTGGCATTAATGAGGTAATACTACCCTAATATTGTCACCCACAACAGGGGTATATATTAGAATATTTCTATTGAGAAACTGATACCTATTGTGGGATTTGATATAGAGAATACTTCTTGAGTCCAAAAGTATTAATACATAGGGGTCTATTTACTAAGCACTGTTAGGAGACAGTGAAAAATTATAGTGATAAGGTGCCTGCCAGCCAATCAACTTCCAACTGTCATCTCAGAGGCTGTGTTTAAAAATGAAAGTTGAGAGCTGAGTGGCTGGCACCTTATAACTTTCTCATCACTTTTTACTGTCTCCTAACACTGCTTAGTAAAAAAAAAAACATAATGTCTTAGTGTAAATATTTCCATTAAATTACCGTAGAAGAAACAAGATTAATTCCACACTGTGATTCATATGAAAGTCAATGAAAATCCAATGAGTGGATATAAAGTATCATTGTTTTCTAGTGTGAAACCTTGACTTTGATTCAAAGGTTACATCACTGAGTAACAATATCTGCATTATTGACCTTCTAGGATTTGTAGAGATCCTGTTTTCTGAAATTACATGTAGATGCTCAAAGTCTTATTTTCTGAAGCAAAACCTAGATCAGTGGTTTTCCAACTCTGTCTTTAGGACCCTACACAGTTCATGTTTTCCAAGTCACCCAGCAGGCGCACATGTGTATTTATTACGCACACATTTTAAGAGTCATAGGTGGAGCTAATTATTGCACATGTGCTTCTTTGAATAGATCAGGAAAACAAGCACTGTTTGGGGTCCAAAGGTCTGAGTTTGAGAACCTGTGTCCTAGATACTATGAACAAATTGATTACTTGTGACAACAGTGAGCAGCCAAAATTTTAAATCAGTTTTCTTTCACATTCTTCTTTATAACTTTTAATACTTAGCTTGCTTTAACTGCTTATGGGAATTTTTTTTATGTATATTTGCATAATCAAATATTTAAACTTAAAAAAAAAAATGTGTTGTAAACATTGCGACACCATAAGAAATAAACTTAATATACTAAAAATTATTTGAATTTTTTTATGCTGCTACAATAGACAAGAGTGCACCAAAATCAAATTGACTTTCCTTTCTCTTTTTTTGTCTTATGTATAGTAGATAGAGAACCCTTTTTCATAAAACTTAATTTCATAGGTACCACGCCCCTAACCCCTCCCCCTGGCACATTCACATTTCCTTTTGATAGTTTAATATAAAATGTATATGGTTTTATTTGATTTTTATATTAAATTATATCTCTGATAGGGTTTTATATCTTCTTGATAGTTTTATATAAAATGTTAAATAACTGCAATAGGGTTTGATATAACATGTTATATAAATTGAGTTCATCAAAAGAAGCAGCTTTTTAAACAGACAGTATTGCTGTTAACCCTTAGATCAGGGGTTCCCAACCACGGTCCTCAAGGCACACTAACAGTCCAGGTTTTAGGGATAGCCATACTTGAGCACAAGTGACTTAATTAGTACTTCAGTTATTTTGATTTAACCATCTGTGCACAATCATGGATATCACTAAAACCAGGACTGTTAGTGTGCCTTGAGGACCGAGGTTGGGAATCACTGCCTTAGATCTTGCAGAAGCAGCAAGATGCTGCATCCCTTGGAATAATGTGTTAGGATTTGTTGTGCTAATTTATAAAATATGGTTACAAGCTGTAAATATTGTTTATTTGATACAAGCGAGATATCTATAAAAGTAAATAAATCTTTATCTAGCAGGCTGCTATGGCTACGATCAAAAAATCCAGTGCGTCACACCACGCTGCTAACCAAAAAAAGCGGATGAAAAAGGCGCATTACACTGTATTGAACCCTGGAAGTTATAGCGGTTTTGATAAATATTATAAGGTCAATAAAGGCACGTTTAAAAACTGAAATAAAAAAATGGATGCAAAAAACAAGATACGTATACATTACAAAAATCCTGCTAGGAATATGATCTGCATATCTGATATAAATCAGCAATGGCAATGTGACTTGGTATTGCTCAGACCTTGTGGAGTACAACAATGGTTTTAAGTATATATTAACCATTATTGATACATTCAGTAAGAGGGCATGAGTTGTAAGCCTTAACGTCTAAGAATGCCGCAACCGTCACGCTTTTGAAAAAATATTTCAGCAAGGTTGCGTACCAAAGAAGCTGCAAAACGACCGCTGTAAAGTTTGTAAACAAAATCCTAAAAAAAGTGTTGTATATCATATTTTTCAATCATTTTATGACCAATAATGACTTAAAGGCATCGGTTATAGAAGGATTCAACAGGACTTTAAAAACACGGATGTGGCGCTATTGACAGCACAGAATACTTAGATATATAGATGTTTTACAGGACTTCATATACAGCTATAATAACGTATCATAGAACGATTAAGTGTACGCCATGTGATGTGAATGCCTCTAACACTGAGTATTTTTAAGACAACGTATGGTAAAAACTTTTAAAACTAATAAAATACAGCCTTGTTTAGCCGTCGGTGAGCATGTACGCATCTCCAAATATAAGGATATACAGGATGTGAACACTAAAGGACTTAAGCCGCTTTATATGTTGGCGGATCTGTACGGCAAAGTTATAACAGGCAGATTTTACCCCGAAGAACTTCAAAGCATTGCCAAAAACTATAACAAAATTTACAAAGTGGAAAAGACTTTTAGAAATAAGACGATTGGCGGTCAGAAGTACGCATTGGTCAAGGTTACTCGAAGCATTCAATGCTGAAATTAATCATCATAAACTGGATGGTGGGTTAAAACTATTCTACGATCCCCTCGTATGCGCCGTATCTTTCGACAATAAGCTGATATACCAGCTCACAGCCGGTGTTAAGCTGACAAGAATACTGGGTTTACAACCTAAAACTAGGTTTTTAAAGCCATGAGCCGAAATCAATGGAGGACAATATACATTGTAAATGTACACAGACATTCTCAAATGCCAGAGGGTCGGTGATAGTTATGTACCACCCGCGCACGCAGGGGGGGTTTCCGAGTACCTAGAAACCCCCCCAGGCCGCCGCTCTATTAGCGCGCAAAGAAGGAGCAGCCGGCTTTATGCACTGGCTGGACTGGGCTAGCTGATGAAGGGAGAGCTGCAGTGCGTAGCTCTTCACAGGCTATGCTGATGGAGCATCATGAGAGGCTGCGCCCAGTGACTGTATCCATGGCGCTTTCCACCGGCGCACCACAGGTGTGTTTATTACATGTGGGGATGCGCGGCAGAGGAAAGGAGGTGCTGGCGGGCAGGGCCGCCATCAGGGGGGGACAGCCAGCACCCCTGTACCGGGCCGGACAGCTGAGGGGCCCGGACGTCGGCAGGCAGAGTTAATTGCTAATTTATTGCCCTCATACAGGACAGCTGAGGCTGCTAAGTGCTGGCCGGAGAGTTCTATGAATGAGTCATCACACACTGCTCAGCAGTGTGTGATGACTCATTCATTAATGAACTCTCCGGGCAGCGCTGCATGATCAGTGTCCTGCTTCTGATACTGTGATCAGGAGCAGCTGCAGGAGGACCAGCTTATATAATAAAGGTAGGAGCACTGGGCCCCCTCACAGACAGGTTCCCCTCTCAGGACCCTATCAAATTAGTTACTTCAATCACCTCTGCCTCCATAGTTGCTCCACCCTCAGCTCTCCTCCTCTCCTCCCCCTGCTCTCATTGGCCAGATAATGTGTGCACTGCACTGAGGAAGGAAATGTGAGAGAGCAACTGCGGTGCACACACAGAGGTACCTCTGCCCCATCCCTCCCTCCTATACAATCTGCCCCATTGTCCCCTGTACTATGCCTAAATCCTGCCTCTGCCCTCCCCGCCCCCCTCCTATACAATCTGCCCCCTGTACTATTGCTGAATCCTGCTCTGTCCCCCTCCTATACAATCTGCCCCACTGTCCCCTGTAATATTCATGAATCCCGCTTCTGTCTCCCCCCTACCCAAATTTCTATCTCTGTACTCTCCCCATATGTTCCCATATCTGTGCCCCAGTTCCCTCATAGCTGTGCCTTTGCCCCCTCTCCATCTCTGCCTCTGCCCGCTTCCCATTTTTGACTCTGCTCCTATCCCATCTGTGTCCTTTACTTAAGTGTGCCTCTCTCTATTTGCACCTCTGCCCCCTTGCCATGTCCATGCTGGGCCTGATTCAGACCCTGTCGCTGAGGTCTGAATCAAGTCTAAGGTTTGAACTCACTGCCGGGCGATTGTTGCTCAATGCGCATGCGTCTAATTCGCAGAGCGCGTGTGCAAGCCAGTCTCTGCAATGGGAAATTGTGCGCTCGTAGCACACAGACTGCCCGCTGCTTTGAGTGACAGTGCCGTTTGTGGGTGGTAAAAGGGGACGGTGCTTGTAACGGGGAGTGTTGTTGCGAACGCAGGCGTGTCAGGCCAATAAAACGCAGTTTAAAGGGTGTGCAAAATTAGCAAAGTAGCATCATTGTACAGGTCACCTCCATGTATTTCAGCCAGCACTGATCGCAGTGCTTGCGGTGGGGCAAGTCTACCTCAAGGGCTGCGATCAGCACCGATGGCTCTTGATGTTACTGATTCATCCAACAATCCCAGGAGATGACGTGTGTTGCAAGGGGAAAGGGGGCGTCTTAACACACTTGCGAGTGCTCAGTGCCGTAGCTCGCTAAGACATAGAGGGCGTCCTTACGCGACGCAGTGCGATCACATAATTTAAATATCCGCCCCTTTTTTTTGCAGCGAGCGCATCTTGAGAGCGGGTCTGAATGAGGTCCAGTGTTCCATACCACATACAGTAATTGAACCTCCGGATGGCAGGTTAGTACAGTTCTGTTGTAAATCATTAGGCTTTTCTCAATTTAAGAAACAAAAAATCTGTTTATTCTTTTTTAATATTCAAAGGAAAGAAAAAATAATAATAATAATAAAAAAATATATATATATATATATATATATATATAAATATATATATATATATATATATATATATATATATATATATTCCAGATACCAGAGCTCAACCCCACCCCTTTGCGTCCACCAGACCTTTGGGGGGAAGAACAAAGGGGGTGGGGGGGCCCTGCCTTTTTCATTTGTACCGGGCCCCACGATTTCTGATGGCAGCCCTGCTGGCGGGGATGTGTTTGTGGTGTCATGCCAGTGCGGGGTGGCTACCGGGTGAGGGGACAGGGGTTGTTGGTGGGGGAGGTGGGAATCTTTAATAAATTATGCTCTATTTATTTGCCTGCATTAACTTTTTAAGTGAAAGATGTGTGTGTAGTCTTTGTCATTGTGTGTGTGTGTGTCAGTATATATGTGTGTGACATTGTGTAGTCTGTCAGTTTGTGTCAGTATATATGTGTGTGACAGTGTGTAGTCTTTTTCAGTGTGTGTGTCAGTATGTGTGTGACGTTGTGTAGTCTGTCAGTTTGTGTGTGTGTGTGTCAGTATGTGTGCAATGGTGAACTGTCTATAAAAAAAAAAATATATATAAATATGTGTGTGTGTATATATATATATATATATATATATATGGTACTTGTGTACTTTACAGACTCATTACCTTATTATAGAGAACTTTCATGAAAGTTGTCCCCTCGCGGGCTCGCTACGCTCGCCACATAGTTATATTCCCTCTCTGTGCTCACTTGGATGGTAGGGAATGATGCTGGACACTTAATAAGGTAATGAGTCTGTAAAGTACACAAGTACTATATATATATATATATATATATATATATATATATATATATGTATATATATAAATATATATATATATATATATATATATCTGTCAGTTTGGAAACCCCCCTTTCAAAATCCTGCGTTTGCCACTGTGTACCATTGCTACGGACTGTTGAAAATAAGGGGCGTAACAACTAAATGGTCACAATTCAATATGAGAAGCCCGATTTATGTACCTTTTGTGCAAAGCGCATTTTGACACTATTACCGTAGAGATAAAGAATGACCAGAATGAGAACATAGCACTTAAGTTTGGGAAAGCGATCATAAAACAAAACTTTAGATGTTGCAAAAATGATTTTTAGTAACCGGACAGAATGGCCGCTGTTAAAAATTATGGCGATCCAGCACTCTACACGCAATATTACAAAACACAAGCCGGGAACTGATTACCCGGTTTTCACGGCAGCGCTTACATGTATGGATGCAGTTTAGGCGGCATTTTTCAAAGCCTTTTCAGAAAAGCGGTGCTCTTTTCCGGAGAGGTCTAGAGTTGGCTAAACCGCATGTGAAGTCCATGGTATGTAATATAGCGAAAGACGTTATTGGACAAGCCACAATGCCTGTGGTGAATAAAATACATGAGGCTAACCAAGCCAATCAAGATGGTTCAGGAATAATAGATACTAGAAAAGGTGTGTCTAAAAGAAAATGGAAGAGCACGATAGCACTTCCTCCTTGGGGCATCCCCTTTTTAAATAAAAACTGGAGACGCCACAGCTTAGAGACAACCGAAGCGCGGTGTTGGTGATATTTTTTAAGCAACATGTCTTTCATACAGTCTGTTAAATGCGCAAAAACAGACCTGGATCTTTTTGACGTGCCCCCGACACAAACTAGCATAGAGAAAAGTCTATACGTCAAAGTTCAACCTTTAGCAGCATTATCAGACACAGCGCCACTTGAACTTTATATAGCGGCCAGCGGCGAACACTATTACGATCTGAACAACACACTGCTGTACGTGAAATGCAAGATCGTACGAACCGATAACACTGCGATAGCCCAAGGGGCACGGGTCATCCTTATTAATTACCTCATAGCGACTTTATTCAGCCAAGTGGATGTTACTTTGGGCGACAGGCTCATATCACAATCTTTGTCTACCGCGCGTACATTGAGACTATATTGAATTATAGCTCTGACGCTTTGTCAACAAAGCACACCACAGGTTTATTTTTACAAAGATGTGGCTAGAGAACATAACAGGGTGCTGGACGGACCGAATATTGGTTTCAGAAAACACGCAGGAGCGACCCTGCAGAGACGCACGGTTGAATTGCTAGGTCCGCTTAACTGCAACCTTTTCCACCAGCATTAACTAATTTTAAATGCCATTGACCTGAACATTAACCTCACCAGAAACAAACTCATTCTACTAAATGTCTGCTAAAGCAAATGCTTTTTAAAAAACAGATCGTTGCATCGTCCCTGTTTGTGAAAAGAGTACAGGTCTCACCGGCCATTGGGCATGCGCAGGCCCTGCTAAACAGCAATGCAAAATACACGATTGACCGTGTCTGAATGAAAATCTATAGTGTACTCGCAGGCAGTGTTTAATCTAGAAAATCTATTTTTAGGTCAAGTGCCGAAAACTGTCAGTCAGTTTGTGGACAATTAAACATTTTCAGGAGACCTTGATCGGAACCCCTTTGTTTTGAACATAAAAATTTTAACTTTGCATCCCTTTATCTGGATGGAACGCCGCACCTGGCAAATCCATTTCAACCAGACTTTGAACACAGTAATGCTGTAAGAGAGTATATGTCGCTCATACAGATCACAAATGAGCAGAAATCTGATGCTGGAATACGAATCAACCACAAAGAGTACCTCAACGGCTACACGCTATTTGATTTTGATCTTTTGCCAGAGCAGGAGTGCGGAGAACACCTTTCCCTGATGAGAACAGGCAATCTACATGCTGAATTCTGCTTGGCGGAAGCGTTGGATGGTCCAGTCAACTTGGTCATTTACGCTCTATTTGATGATAATATTGAGATTAATCAAAGGTGTGATGTGCTGTATGATTACCTATAAGTGAAAGAAACTAATTTAATATTTTATCGAATCTTTTAACGATTATTACGTGATGAAATAAAAGAGAAAATGAACACGCTACAGATAAATTGTATTCTGTACGCGAACCAAGTACGCGCCATTATTTTAAAGGAACATACGCATGTGATATGTTGCCTACCGATAAACTGACGCATTACCTCTTCATTTGTACTCAATACGCATAGTAGCGGACATCCCGGCGACCACTTTTTGGCCGATTATTTTAATGAAGCGGGGGTTTGCTGTTTCTTTGATTCTTACGGACTTTGCGCCAGAAAGTGTTATATTTCCAAAGAGCATCCGAAAGGTTTTACATTTTAATTAAAAACACAGTTGTCACCAAAACCACCAATTATAAGGCTATTCAAGTGCTGTATGTGGACAATATTGTATTTTAGTTTATATTTTGATGTGTAAAAACTACAAATATGAGGAAATTCTGTCCTGATTTTAGTAATGATACAGAATTTAATGACCGTTTGGTTGCAATGTTTGTAAGGCGTCTGCCAAAAAGGCATTGTTTGAGCAACTATACGGATAAATGTATACAGAATTGTGTAACTTGTAATCATCCCTGTGCTTAAAACATTTTTATGTACAATGTTTCATAACTATAATAAACAACGGTTTTAAACATTATGTTGTGAGCTTCTTCCATAAACACCGATTAGAAACAAAGAACAAAACGGGCCATTCTAAATCATAAACATATTTTATTGTAACATAAAAAGTATATTTACAGATACATCGCCATTGCAATATCATAGCAATTATAACCAGAATGATGTTTGAAGCCTTTTATGTACAATGATTCATCGCTATAATAAACAAACATTTTTAAACTTTATTACAATACAAATGCTTAAAAACAATATATGATATGGATTATAGACTCAACCACAGGGAATCTTGAAACATTTCTACAGTTCATTTCCTAGGCATTAAGTAAACGTGAGTCATTAACCCGGGGGTGCTTAAAACATTTAAGCATCTTTTTTTTATGCGATTCTAGTGACGGTGGGGTTGATAAATAGTCATCACCATTATGTTTCTGACTTCAAATGATCTAGGTGCATCCTATTGGATGCATTGCCGACCACGGTACTGTATATTTTATTTCCGCCATGGCTTGCATAATCTCTGCCCAGCCATTCTGCATTTTATGTCTTGACACGCTGTGGCTTTGCATGACGATTCTTATTAAATCCACCATGTTGGAGCCCTGTACAGTGTTACCTTTATACTGAAACTCGCCTTTAGCATTCCAGTTTGATGTGTTTAGACCCGGCCTTTTTACTCAAAAGTATCTCACTGTTTTTCCTATACTGGTCATTAATACCAAATTTCTTGATAAATGGCATCAGAACCGTCTGACTGACCAAAGTTAGTCGTTTGAGGAACAGTTGGTGTTTCGGGTGTTAAGAGCGTTAAAGCTGACATCTCTCTATCAGACTGTTGACTCAACACCAGATATTTCTGCAATGCGGCTGTGTAACATTTAGCTTTATCATACTCCGATAAATCATTATTCTGTAGTATGTTTTATGATCTCTACATATAGGCCTTGTGCCGCTGTTTTACATATATCATTGTTAGAGTACTTGTGCAGTAAACTGGGTATCTTTTGCTGAGGCACCAAATACATTTTCTCAGTGTATTCCATCAATGATTAGTCAGAAGACCCGTTATTAACGGTATAGCAAAACCAATCAATGAGCCAATAAATCTGCTGGACTGTTTCACCAACCGATTCTTTTTACCAATGGTGCATTTCTTATTACAAAGCGATTTTATAAGGTTGCACTTCTTTTTAAGGTAATTAAACTGTAGTTGTGACAATGGTATTTTTACCTTTTTAGCGTGTTGAGCACAATCTCACAAATGGCCATCACCCAATCGTTTGAAGCCATGGATAAAATAGTTTCTTTGAGTCGGTGTCGCCTTTATTAATGCTTTTAAAAGTGCCAAGTACGACGTAAGCGTGCTGACATGCTCGCTGTTGGTGGCGCTATGGCAAATTACTAAAAGTTGTAGAAATACAACTCTTTAGAAGTATGCTTTTTAAAGACTTACACTACCAGTGTATCCGACGGGAATAACCCGCTTCATAAACGGTACTCATCAAGTATGTTGTTTCTTAAATCAACCAGTAAATACCCATAAAGGAGCACTGGTTGTGTCTTCAAAAGCCTCAAAAAAGAACCTTGATTTACCGGGATACATCTGTCTAGCCTGTGTCGTCACTTGCAATTTATCCCTAGGATTTTTGAAAAAAACAATATATTTTGTATTTAAATGTATAGTTCTGCTCTTTTTACCCCGACAAAACACATTTTGCACAAGGTACATGATACTGAGATTTCTATGGTGTACATACTCTGTGAAAGCTTTCTCAATCTTAGAATTACTACTAGCTGACTCCATCAGATCATCAATCATGGCTAAATTAACCTTATCGGTGGGGAAAAAGTTGGTCGTTGTTAAGTCTCAGGTAACCCCTCAAAAAATGCATACCGGGGTAATTGCACAGCAGATGATCGTACATTGATTGCCAGAAAGCGTAAAACCAAACCATATTATCGGGAACGTGCGATAGGTGTGTAGTGGAATTTTGCAGCAGCATTTTCACAAAATAACTTTTACCCAAATTTGCAGGGACCTGCTAAAATACACAAAAAGGGATGTTGCAGCCTGATGTCATCTTAAAAACCAAAGAGACACGTTATGAAGTTATCGGTTAGCCTCCGATTAGTGTAAATGCACTTTTGCGTTTTCTGCAGTACTCGCGTTTCAATCTGCCAATACCTTTTTAAAGCGCACTATACTGGGCTGGTGAATCACAGTTTTCTTCTGGTCGTCGCCTTTGGGGTTTAAAGGGTAATCTAAGACCAGTTCTTTCAGGCTGTCAAAGTTGACATGTTGCGCATTATCAAAGTTGAGCGTGATTTCTTTAACTTTTAAACTAGTCTTTCCATTATTTAAGCGATATCTGTATGACTTGGGCCCCGCTGAGACAAACTCTGTTATATGCACACCAGCCGGGATTTTGCTAGTCAGCTTGCCTAGATAATCACATAAATGGCGGATTCCAACCACCGGGCCTGCTGACAAAAATGACAGAATATCTATCATGGTAAAGACAATGCTATTGCAACCTATCCAGCAGTTTGTACAGTTCAATACAGGCATATGCCGCTGTTGTTGCCACTATAAAAATATTACAAATAAGTGAATTGATGTAACGATCTTTAGTGTATTTCCAATTTACCATCACTGTATCATCATCTATGAAGTCTAAAGCAGACACCTCATAGTGGGGCATAAACATGTATTAAAAAAGTTTTTTGGGGTCTGATACTATCGCCGTGTTGGGCAAGTTACACTTTTGGGCAAATTTACCTGAAAGACTATTAAGGAAAAGCTTAGCTGGTGTTTAGCAGGATTGATATGAATATGATCTGGTTGTAAAGACACCCCTTCATTTTTTTGATAGGCGTCTATATACGCTTGGTGTTTCTTAGTCTGTACACCAGTCGGGATAACCGGACACCCCTTATTTGGGGTGTCCGGTTAAAATGCCACACCTCATAGATTTTACACACTTTGTAACCCTTGTTAATGGCTAAATTTAACTCTACGGTGCACCACATACCAACGAGGGCTCGTTCCTCATTGTCATGTTCGCACGGCTCTGCCTGTACAGACTCTGCAAATGGACGACATAAAGGAATCATTAGTTAACCTAGCATTTTAACCGGTAGAACCGGAAAAGCCCGCGTGACTGTTACACTTTTTTTACTTTAGGGATACCAAAATATGTTGTGATATTCCCAAAATCTGTATAAATGATCCTGGGGTGTTTTTTTTACAGGATATAATTTTTTGACAAATGGGTAGAGACTGGTAAAATCATAGTAGTGTATGTGCTTGTCCTGTTGTGTTTTGTGATACAGCTTTATGGCATTTGTATGGCTGCCATAAAGCGCGGGTCCAAGGGTTCGGGCAAGTCTTTGCCCTTAAACTCCTGTAGATGTGCATCCTCTTGTAACATTTTTTCCACTCGCACTCCCTAATAACACGCACATGAAAGTTCATTCTCACCTGCATCTTGTGACTCAACTGACCGTAGGTCATTTGAGTCACTTTGTTTTTATCATCGGGGATGTAACAAGCACTACAGCTGGGATAAAAACAACCTTGGAACTCAAAAGCTGTTTGTACACCTTCGATAGTGGAGTAACCATCCAGGTAGTAGCTACCAACTTTCTTCTCACCCCCTTGTAATGTGTGTTATGTCTGAGCCCTCTGTATGCACTATGGGCCTGATTCAGACCCAGACGCAAGTGGCCGTTCGCTCGTTCGGCGTACGAGCATAAAAATGTAAAATCAAGTGCTCGCTCGTATGTTCGCTCGCAGCTAATCTTCCGCCCCGTAGTCTCCCAATCGATCCTCTAGCTAGCAAACATTCTAAATAGCGACCGTCCGTCTCCTCTTGGGGTGCAGTGAACGCTCGCACAAGTCAATTCCGGAAGTGGCCCTGTCAGTTTTCGATTGCCTGCTATTTCATTCAGCAAACATACTTGAATCGATTAATGGCAATCACTATATTAATTACCTTAATTGGTATTCACATGTTTGCAATCCTTTTTTTTTTTTTTCAATGTCAATAAACTTTATTATTGTTAGTGTGTTTCATTGATTCCGCAGAATACGTACGGTTGGACCAAGGGGATGGTTGTTCAAAATTAAAAGATTGTTTGAATGCTACTATTGTTTTGCGTTTTTTTATATGCATATTTTTCATCTTTTTTATTAATATTTAAATTAGCTTACGCATGTCACTGCATCAAGTCTATCATAGCTCACATTATATTTGTGAGGGTGTGTAGGTCACATGACTCATACAATAACCAATAGAATGCTTTCTGTTAATTTACAAAGTACATTAGCCAATCAAATTTTTTCTAGGACCTTTATTAAAACTGTTTGGTGTAAAAAAAATCATTGCCATCATGAGAGCCGCAGCTTTTTGTCGCAGAGAACTCCTGGTCCTCACAGATGTGATGGACCAGAGATTAATGAACTCCACGGGCCCCATCACTAACCTCCGCAAGCGGCTTGCTTATGCAGAGGTGCGGCGCTGCCTGCGTAGTATCGGATTCCGCCAAAATATCGGACAGTTGGAAAGGCGGTGGTCCGATCTCCGGCGCCGATGCCCATGCCTGTTGGACAATTTGCGTTTTTTTTTTTTTTTTTTTTGTGTATGTAAATTTTGGAATCAAAATGTAAAATATGTAATAATATAAATTTTTCAACATCATTTAGGGGCTGAGCGCAGACTACGATGCAGGGCTCGTCCCCTCTCCCCCACTCCCACCCAAACATCCTCTCCCCACTCTTCCCCAAATTCCCCCTCCACCCCAGACCTTGCAGACCGTGAGGCCCCTCCCTCTCCTCACATTCCCATCCCTCCAACTTCACCATCGCCTACACCCCCCCTCTCTTTTCCTCACCCTCCCCTCCAACCCCCCTCTTTTTTCCTCACCCTCAACGTCTTCCCAAATCACCCCTCCTCCCTCCGTGCAGCACTGGCCCACCTCTGAGGAGGACGATTTCGGGGCAACTGGCCCAGGCAGCGTTAGGCCCGGTATGTTTCCCTTTTAAACTATGGTTGCTTTGGCATTTTTTGTTTTTTGGGTGATGTTTGTCCTTTTGTCTGTGCAGTTCAAAATTGTAAAGTAGTTCTAATGTTTTGGATATTTATCTTGGTCAAACAATGTCTAGAATGTTTTCCCTTTACACATATGACACATGTCCAAACACTCATACTTGTGTCTTTCTTGTTTACGGTAACAACAAATGTAGTATTTTTGCGCAGTTGTCCCTATTTTGTTTTGAATTTTGATGTCAATTTTTTTAAATCTTTTTTTACAACAATCTGCGATTTGCATTACTTTGGTTTTGTAGATGTTTTTATTCTCGTTTTTTGGTATAGTCTGATTTTTAAGTTGTTTGGTAACATAAATTAAGGTGTCATTGTAGTAATCCCCACATTTTTTAAACCCACAGAGGACCAGAGGTGGAATGAAGAAATGTATACCGCCTTGCAGAGCTATGTAGTTGGCATGCTAGTGGTCTTGGATCACCTGTTGGCACTCCTTCGCCACTAATTTTTTGTTTTCACCAAAAAAATGTTGAAAAAAATAAAAATTTGATTTATTTAAGTCTCATTCCTTGTCTGAAAATCTTAAATTGTGGAACCTTACATAAGTCTACTATTTTACCATGATGTTTTAAGTAATGAAAATTGGATTGTAGAAAGCTCAAGTAAGTATGTAAGCTGGCACATTAAACACCTAACAATACCAATAGGTTTGTAGAATTAACAGCAACAATACTGTGTTCTTTTTTGGGGGTAACGTAAAAATCAAACTAAACCTGCTTAGGCCTACATTGGCAAACAGACTGATTCACCATAATACCTTTGGTGTTTGCTTTTAGCCACAAAGCATGGTCAAAAAGATTACAATTTAACACATTACCGGATTAGACATTAAGCAAGTTTGTCTTTTTTTGGACCAGGTTACACTTTCTTGTAATTTACCCAGGAAATGTTTGTTTAACGGTAAAAAAAAATTGAATGCACACAAATAATAAACACCAAGTGATTTGTCACAATCAAACCACACAATGAAAACACACACGAAAACCCAAAACACACTCAAAACAAAAGTAAAACAACATTCAGGAACTGTTTGAAGAAGTAGCATGCCAACATGATTCCACAAATGAGGTGAAGAAATCATTGTTCCCGAAGTTATATCCAATGTGTCCACATGAAGTCAGTTTTTGGGATCAGGTAGTAGGCATCGTTTTTTAGGGTAATTTTATGGAATAAAAGAAAAAAAAATAAAACTAAAATTGAACATTAAAATCTTACATGTCTACATTGTGTCAATTAACTTAATTTGGGAAAATAATTACCTAAAAAATCTGGCCACAATGTCATCGCGTATGGCCCACCCACATACTGACCTCCGACCAACCTTCGGAGGGGCCATCCTCAGGCAAGGCATCCCCTGGCTGCATTGGGACACCACTCCTTATGGCGATGTTGTGAAATATCCCACACAGGACCACAATTTTTGAAACCATAGCCGGCAAATACATGAGCTCGCCACCAGAGCAGTGGAGGCATCTGAATCAGCCTTTTAAAAGGCAGATACAGCACTCTACCACCTGCCTGGTGGCTGTAAGTGCGGAATTATACTCACTTTGTGGCCCTGGTGTGGGAACCAAATAAGGAGTGAGCAGCCAGGGCGTGCAAGGGTAACCACTGTCTCCTGTGAAAAAATGAAAACAAACAACAGGACCATTGTGTAACAAGCTTTGCATTGGTTTCAACAGAAGGTGTCAACTTACCCAGAAGCCACGCATCACCAGCTTGTAGGTTGTTTAATTTGTGCCAAATCACTGATTGCCGGATGACGAAGGAATCATGTGCACTGCCTGGGAATTTGGCATTCAGGGACAGGATCTGGAGGGAGGCATCACATACCACCATTACATTCAGTGAATGAAAGTGCTTGTGGTTCCTAAAAATAGCCTCCAGCCTAGCTGGAGGCTGAAGTGGTATGTGAGTACCATCCACAACCCCTATGATGTGTGGGAAGCCAGCTATTTGGTAAAAATTCGCCTTTGCCACATTAAGGGTACCCATATCCAATGGCATTTTAATAAAATGATGGAGGTGTTTAAAAAGGGCCTCCATCACTGCCCTCAGGATCCTTGAAAAGGAGGATTGGGATATTCCCGCAACTATTCCCACAGTGGTTTGAAAGGATCCTGAGATACAAAAATTTAACACCGACATTAATTGAGTAAGTGGTGGTATTGCTGTAGGACAGTCAATTTGCCATTCAAGATCACTCTCTATTAATGAGAGAGTGTCTATGATGATTTGGGGCGGCAGACGGTATCGTCTTAATACCTCATCATCTGGCATTCCAAAAAGGGTGACACGTGTTCTATATATCTGGGGCCTTGCACGCCTACGAGGCCTACGCCTGGGATGAAGTTGAGGTTGGTCGGGTTCTGGAACCATGGCCAATAAAATACGACCAACATCAACCTGAAATGGTAAGCCCAGGTAGTTATTGTTTTAGACAAATGTGTTAAGAAAAATATACTTATCTTTTCTAAGAAATCCAAAGATGCTTACAGGCCTGGGCCGTGCCATGTGCAGAACAACCTACATTTCCAAAGTAGAAAATATGTTTTAGATTAATTTAAAAAAATAGGATTGTAAACAAATTTTTTTGGTGAAAAAATAGAGAAGGGAGCACACATTAGTGAAGAAAATAGTATGCTACATTTAGTGGTAAGAGATGATTTTACAGTGAAAAATTCTAAAAACATTACTGCTCAAAATAGTACTCTAATTTTACAGTTAAATCAAGACACATTAGTGCGCAAAATAGTACGCTAATTTTACAGTTAAATCAAGACAAATTAGTTTGCTAAATAGTACGCTACTTTTACAGTTAAATCAAGACACATTCGTTCGCTAAATAGTATGCTACATTTAGTGGTAGGACATGATTGTTCCCAGAAAATAAACAACATTACTTTGCGAAACATATGCGAAGAACAACACATCTAATTTATAAAATCATGAAAACAAAAACACTTACCAAAAACAGACAAATATCCTAAAGTTCAAAAACTTCACTCGGGCAATGCCAAACTAACTGTAAACATAAAAAAAAAAATATTACAAACATTTGTAAACTATTTACTATTATTTTTTACGGTGGTTTTTTTAAATACTTACTCAAAAAATCACAAAAAAATAGCCAAACAATAAAAAAAATAACCAACGGAAAAGAAAAGCTAGAAAAAAAACAAAATATCACTACGAAAATGTCCTCCTTCTACTCACTAAGCCTCAAAACCACTCCAACGCCAAACCTCCAACAAACAACATGCCACATCGACTCCAGTCAGACCAAGCCATAAATAGTCTTTATTTTCCCGCTCAAATTAAGGACGGACAATAGGAGCGCACAGTCAATGATGTGGCAGAATAATGCTGACGCATGTATAAAAACGTCACTGAAAAGCCAAATCGGTCTGCTGTAGTGAGACCTGAAAGTCCAAAATGACTACAGAGCAGCAAAGCAGTGGCCAAGAGGTGCCAGGTAAGTATTTCTCTTTTTTGGGCAAAAGGATTATGTTTAACAATAATTTTGTGAACATTTTACATTATAAATTTTACTCCCATTTTAAAAAAAGGTGTTGAGGATGCCATGGAAGAGGCTGCTGGGCCTAGTAGGCCAACTAAACAAAAAAAAAAAAGGCAGCCACAGTTCACAAGAAAGGAGATGGAGGTTTTAGTGCAAATGTGCAATGACAACATGCCACAGGCAGCAAGGAATATGGGTGCAAGTCAGAAATGGAAAATGTGGGATGACATAGCCAGTGGTGTCAATAGGGTGGGTGATTTTGAACGTTCAACCCGGGAGGTCAAACGCCGGTACGTAAAAACTAAATTTTAGTAAAAAGTGTTTACAGGTCCAAATACTGCCAGAATAATGCCAACTTTTTACCCCACAGATGGAGCGACTTCAAATATAGTCTTAAGCAAAAACTTGCAGATAGGGCTAGGCATACAAGGGGGACAGGTTGGGGTCCCACCCCTGTGTCACTGGAGCTCACAGATTTGGAGGAGATGGCCCAGGGGTGTGTGCAGGATGAGGAGGTGTTTGGCATGTCGAACATGGATAACGACATGCCAGACTTTGCGGCTCCTCATGTGGCCCCAGGTAAATGTTGTAATGTTAATAACTCAGAAATGTGTTTGGGACAGTATCTAAATTATAATGTTACTCTTTTCTCTTTTTTCTCACAGAGACACAGGTGGATGAGTCTGCTCCAGAGGGGAGCTTTGGCCGCAGAATTTCTGCTGGCTCTGCAGGGGAGGAAGCAGTAGATCTGGCTGGGGACCCTGTGGCAGACAGTCCAGGGCATTCCCCCTCGCAGGCAGTGGGTCTCCTCACTGATCTCAATATTAAAACGGATCAACAGACTGAGAATCTGTACGCCAATCTGCTAAGGGTGGTGGACGCTCTGGAGCCAAGTGCTTGCGGCCAAAGAGACCATTGCTAAGGCTCTGCCTGAAAATACTGGGGCCAACGTGCGAATAGCAAATGCCCTGGTGCAGCTCGTTCGCCAGCACATGTTGGAGCCAGCATCCCTTCCTGCTGGAACATCAGGACCCTCCACCTCTGGCACAACAGCAGCCATCCCTCCAAATGTGCCTAGCCCTATGCCTAGTCCAGAGGCCACAACATCTGCCTCTGGCCAGGCCAGCAGAAGGACATCCCGGACCCGTTCAGGCTCCCTCCCTGCCCCAGCCAAACTGGCCAAAAGGCAATGACAGCACTGGCTAATTTTCCCACAATCTTTCTCAGTGTTTGCCCCATATTCCTTAATGCCCAAAACCTCCCTCTCCTTTCTTGTGAATTTTTATTAATTGTGTTTGTTTGTGGATTTCAAATGCCACTTATTTTGTTTGTGTGTTTCTAAAATCATTTGTTATTTGTTTTAACGTTATCAAGTTTTTATTATTTCCCCAAAATGTAAAAAACAAAAAAACAAAAATAAAATAATGTTGAAAATCTGCACAATTCTATTGTTAATTTATTCAAAAACTGGTTAAAAGGTAATCCCGCAAACAACATTACAAACAATACAACGGAAATCTAAACATTATTTTTGAATAAAAAAACCAAGGGTTAAAAACAATTTGAGTTTCATTAACACTTAGCAAAAAACAAAAGGACGATTGTTTTCTTGGCCCCTAAAAAAATGAAGAAAAACAACAAACATGCGTACAATATTGTTGCCCTAAAAAAAAAAAGAAAACAAATTTGGCAAAAACACGCAAATGTAAAATAAATTTGTAAGCTAATTGATTGTCTAACCCAGAAATTAGCAGCTGAGTAGTTCACCTGTGTACGGTTTTTTGCTACTAAAAAAAGGCTATTGGCTAAACACTTTACAAGCATTTTTGCAATTCAAAACTGATTGCTTTTGAGGCCTCAATTGATAAATCGGAAAACCATCGATGAGCCTTGGGAAGAATGAAGAGACCATCGTCATTGCGGTAGAGAATACCAGACCACAAGCTGAGCGAGCAGTTTTAATGGAAAGTGGATCAGACAGTGACGTAACACTTGTTCCATTCACATTGGCCGTTCGCATCAGATAATTTATGTACGCACCAAAAAACGCCTCGACACTCCTGCATTTTCCCATCTCCACCCCCGTCACCGCCCCAAAACGGACAGTTCTGTCAATCACATTTGACATGTCACTTACTGTTCTCTATTCGACGAATGACTGAAAAAATTATCGCAATCAGCCGTACGCACATGCGCACTGTTAAACCGACGCATGCGTGGTTTAACAACATCGGATCACTACGAGCGTACGACCGCTTATGAGCGGCTCTGAATGAGGGCCTATGTACATTAGCCACTGTATTGTCGGCCAGTACAAGCGCTAACTTTCTCCTTAGTCAGCTGGCACATTACAAAGTACCCATCATAACGCCCGGCATTTTGGGCTATGAATGTGTACCCCTCAAATTTTGGTCTCATGAATGTTTTTACAAATTCTTCAATACAAGCAATGCCCTGAAACTCCCAGGATTATTCATCCACTAGTGTTAATGCGTAACAGTAATTTGGTCTGTTTACACTCATCTCCTGCATACATTCAAAAACTTAATTTTTTTTGTAGGATCCACAAGTTTAATGGTTCAACACTAGAGCCTTGTACTCTTCTAAACAGTCTGTTGACCTGCAAAACACCCTACACACAGCACATCTTAGCGACAACTTCCCTGTATCAACACAAGACTGTCTGAGACAGGCCTTACAAAAGAAGACAGTCATGATTATTTCTGTGGTGGTACACTGTGTGGCAAAACTTGCAGGAGAATCGGGCACCCACAAACACTTTTATATCTAATATACCGTAGTAATGGTCATCATGCCATAACATGAACAGTATGTTGTCTTTGTATTGACAGTCTGTGCAAAAGTATTGCCAATCCCCGCTACTGTAATACAGTATTTTATTTGTTGCTTTTAAGTGTTATTCAAAACAAGCAACGTCATTAAAGCTGATTGCTTTATCAAGGGGAAAATTCAAAGCTTTTTGAAGCTTGAGAGCTCGATCGTGTAATAACAAGGTCTGTGGCATTATCTTTGTCCAGAAGTTTGCAGAGACTAGCCGCCAGACACAGATTGTTACCGCTGTTTTTGAAATCATATAAAAATTGCCTGCATTTCTCAATAATAAGGCTGTGTGGTATTCTCCGCAGGCCTGTCAAAGCACTGCCTACGCGATTCTTTAAAACGGATCACAAATTTCAACTCTGTATCAAATAAAACCTCAGAATTACTTTGCAGCATGTTTGTTATCAGATTAAAAAAACTGTCTAATGCATTGTGCGGCCTACAGTGTGAATAAATGGTGTTGTGTAAACCATCACCCTCCAGTCTTAAATGTACACGGTGTAACCCTATCCAAATTGACAAACCAGAAATGATGGTGGATTTCAGATGCCCTGAAATTGGGGTTGTTTCGTTCCTATCTGTCGATAGATTCTAAAAAAAAAACAAAAACAACCCAAAAAACAGGGTTCCTCTCAGGTATGGGTGGTGCTACGACACGGTCCGTCTGTGATGGTTGTCTATCTACGCATTACAGTGGTACGTTGTCATTCTGGTCGCTAAGTCTACGCATGCCTTGCTGTCCTAGTCTAGGCTGTTTTGGTCTTAAATGTATTAACGCCCGAATAGCTCGCTTTATTTTTAAACGCCTGATTGTATTTTTACAACACTGTGCTCTATGCACTGCAAGGTGGTTCAATCCGCATCCTGTCATGACTAGTCATTTCTTTTTTTTACCGGATGCGTGGGCCTGTATGAAATCATTTGCTTCACTACTCTGTTCTGTTCTAATGTGCCTTCCATATATCGGTTAATAAAATCATAAAGCACGCGCTGGTCACCTTTGCCGCTGTACATTATTTCTGCGAGTCATGTTAACAGCCCTTCCGCTATGTGTTTCATGTAAGTGAGCTCTCTGAAAAATCATGCCTAACAATCCATGATATTTTAATTTTGACACTTTACTCGCATGTTCTGCCCTCGCTGGTATACCTGTAGTGGTTTGTCGACCAACACTTGCACCTGTTGATCCTATGCCTGATGGCCCGGTGGCATCATCAGCCATCGTGTTTTGATATGCTGAATGATGTTGATGTCTAACACCAGCGCCTGATAGTCCGGTGACAGCATCTTCCAGCATGGCAGAACACCACTCAATCATAGATACACCAACTCCAATGTTCGGAGTGCCACCACCTACCTCAAGTGCGTCTCTTGGTTCTACATTTTTCAGCTAAAACAACTGTGCATCTTGTTAAACATCATCATCCGGTATCAAAATAGGATCAAGCTGTGTGTCTGGAATTATAATGAGCTCAGACTGTGTGACTGGTAAAATTTTAACATTATGGACCTGATTCAGACCCGCTCGCTGCTGGGCGAATTTTGCTCAGTGCGCAAGCCAGCTTTAGCGATGGGGAATCATGCTCACATAGTACACAGACTTGCCGCTACTTTGAGTGACAGTGCCATTTGTGTGTGGTAACAGGCGAAGGTGCTTGTGAATGGGGGAGTGGTCCTGCGAATGCAGGCATATCTGACCATCAAAACAGTTTTAATGGTGTGCATAATTTAAAGGCTGCATCATTGTACACATCAGTTTGCATCTATTTTGATGGAAGTACTTGCGGTAGCCCAGGGTCTACCGCAAGCACTGTGTGCAGCCAATGGTTTCTTCCTCTGCCGATGTATGCAGTCAATTAATAGAGTAGCAGGTGTTACTCATTGCATTGTATAATAGCAAAGTGTATACATAATTTAGCATATTTTTTTTTTACTCTTTTTGTTTGATATTAAGAAAGATACCAATCCAAAACACTTTTACTTCACATGCAATAGTCCCTATATTTTTAAAGTTAACAAATACATGTTTTTTTGGTTTTGTTTTTAAAGAGAAATCATTTTTTTTGTAGAACTGCACATCCCAGCATGCCATTCCAGAGTAAATACATGACTTATTAGCAATACTGTGTGGCAGGCCAGGGTCATATTTCTTGTACCATAGTAGATATAGTGGTGTTTTTTTTTTGTTTGGAAGAAGGTACGAAAAACATTCTTTCATTGAAAATGAAATATTTAATTTTTTTTATTTTTGAGGGGAATTTTTTGAATTCAAATCCCAAAATGTTATCTACCATTTTTTTCAAATGCATTTTTGAAAATAAAATTTTAATAAATACAATCAATTTATCATTAAAAAAACACTATTTACTGCACAAATTTGGTGTAGGATTACCATCAGAAAATGAAGATGTGGACACACTTACAGATGTGGGTGAGGAAAGTGTGCCTGTGCCGCCACAAGATGTCTCCTCCACCTCCTACAAACACCTCACCTCAAATCGTGGCAGGCCAATCTCATGGAAAAATAAAATATCAAGATATTCCTTGTGGGTCTTCCAGGGGCACTAACCATTTTTGGACATAAACATTTGGAAAGTTCTGGGTGAAATAAATACAAGATCATCAATCAGACTCTTTCTTCTTTGCAGCCAACTCTGGAAAGCTGAATTTACAGATCTGGGTGGACCATCGTGGACCCTGTTGGGAGCTCAGTCCACCCACAGCAGGGCCCTGGTCCACCTCACCTTCTATTGGGCCAGTCAGATGTTCTTTGATCTCCCCGACATCTTGGCTTATGGACCTTTTTTTAGAAAGGAGTATGCAAATAATTATCAGACTCAGCATGTGGGTCATCTTGTGGAGGCTCTTGATGGTCTATTTTGGCCTCCAACACTAACCTCCAATCTAAGGCCCCCAAAAGTTGATGTTGCCTTTGGGTCAAAGCCAAGCTGTCATGGAGGGGACCCCCTGGCCCATTAAAGTGTTTTTTCTCCACAAATTAAGCTTTTTCTTGAGTCAACTGCAAAGGTTACTTCCACTTTTTGATAAATTTTGCTTCAATTAATTTTTTACAAAAACATCTTAAGATTGAAAAAGATATATTGACCATTTGGCTAGCAATTTTTTTTTTTTTGGCAAACAAACATTTCATCGACAGTTTCCCAAATATTAAAAATTATAGAAAAAAACTTATTTTATGAAGAAAAGATGCCTCCAAATGGATGTTTGATTAGTGCTTCCAATTGATGCTCTTGGCAAATTTCACCAAGATTTTTTTTTCTTAAAAAATATGGAATCTTATGTCCAAAAGTGAATCTGGTTATTGCCACCTGGATGAGGGTATCCATAACTCGACAAGGTTTATCTTGACCTTGTATCATTCCATCTGATGAGCCAGACACATTTGTAGGTGATGTGTTTGTAGGTGCTGGAGGAGGATCATCTATTGTTCTTCAGGACATTTAAACACATGAAACATCTGTTGCAAAATGTTACATCATAGGAACAACAGTCTCTGCAAAATAGAAGACAAATCTATACATATAAATATGGTCTCTCAGGCTTCATAGTCCATCAAAACACAAATGTATAATAACGTGAATACCATGTATCATCATGACAACTGACTGAAGCTAACCTGTATAAAGGTCAACAATTTGAATGACCATACCCTATACACCAAAAGAGCAAAATAATGACAATATTACCAACACAATATAATTATATAATACATAATAATGTATATTGTGCAAGCCACCACACATCAGCACAGAATTGGTACTGCGGGTACATAAATTCAGACATATCCTACTGAGAGGATATGGACATGGTGCTCATACAGAGAGCACATAGAAAATAGTACAAATAAACGGCATCTAGAAATGAATCATTATCCTGAAAAATATAAATAAATATAATTTCATATGGTATTTATAACATAATTATACACAAATGTTAGTATATGCGCTGAATAGAATACTTTCGCTAGATCATGGAGCTATGCATTGTAACATCTATAAACATGCTGCTAATTCATGCATTAAGAAAATCTATCTATCTATCTATATATATATATATATATATATATATATATATAGTGAGTGGGTTCGGATTTCTGAAATCCGAACCCCCCCGATCCGAGGCCGGCTCAACTTTCCCCGCCTGACTCGGATCTGAAATCGAGGCAAAACATCATCATCCCGCCTTCCGGGTCTCACGGGTTTTGGATCCTATATAAGGTACCCGCATCGGCGCCATTTTCTCACTCTGCTGTGGACAGTGAAGAGGGAGGGAAGGAATTAGGGCTGGCTGGGCTGTGTAGTGTAGTGAAGAGTTGTGCTGTGCTGCACTGCGCTGCTGTTGTCCATAGGGGCTGTGTCCACTCCTTCAAAGTCCATAGGGGCTGGCTGGACTGTGTTGTGCAGTCAGTTGTCCATAGGGGCTGTGTCCACTCCAAAGTCCTGTACAGTTTCCCAGTCCTAAAGGGGTGCTGTAATGTTGTCCAGGGGGTGCTCTGTCCATCAGGGGTGCTCCCCCAAAGTGCAAAAAAACCAAACATTTTTTCTGTGTTTGTGAATTGTGTGCACTGTGGCTGCATGTGCATCAACAAAGGAGCAGCGCCAAGCATGCGCCTGTGTCCCATAAGTAAAGGGCCAGCTGGCTCATTTCTTAAAGCATGGTGTAACCCACAAAGTGCACTTGTCTCCAACAAAAATAAAAAAATATTTTCTGTGTTTGTGTGCGCCTTAGCAGCACGTATATATCAAATCAAAATAACATAAATGGAGGACCAAACTTTCTCCGATAAAAATAAAATAGGGAAAGATCAAGAACCACTTCCTCCTAGTGCTGAAGCTGCTGCCACTAGTCATGACATAGACGATAACATGCCATCAACGTCGTCTGCCAAGGCCGATGCCCAATGTCATAGTAGAGGGCACATACAATCCCAAATGACAAAGTACAGGTAAATGACCTTAAAAAAAACATTTAAAACATCTGAAGAGAAACGTAAACTTGCCAATATGCCATTTATGACACGGAGTGGCAAGGAACGGCTAAGGTCTTTCCCTATGTTCATGACTAGTGGTTCAGCTTCACATGACGATGGAAGCCCTCCTCCCACTAAAAAAATCAAATGAGTTAAACTGGCAAAAGCACAGCGAAGAACTGTGCATTCTAAGAAGATATCACAAATCCCCAAGGAGAGTCCAAGTGTGGTGGCAGTTGCAATGCCTGACCTTCCCAGCACTGGACGGGAAGAGGTGGCTCTTTCCACCATTTGCATGCCCCCTGCATGTGCTGAAAGGAGCACCCACAGTCCACTTGCTGATATGCAAACTGAAGATGTCACTGTTGAAGTACAACAGGATGAGGATACTAGTGTAGCTGGTGCTGAGGAGGAAGTTGGCGAGGAGGATTCTGATGGTGTTGTGGTTTGTTTAAATCAGGCTCCATTGGAGACAGTTGTTGACTGTGGGATGAAAAAGCCCATCACGGTCATGCCTGGGCAGAAGACCAAACATTCCACCTCTTTGGTCTGGCAATATTTCTATCCAAATCCGGACAACAACTGTCTTGCCATATGTACCATATGTAAAGGTGAAATAAGTAGGGGTAGGGACGTTAACCACCTAGGAACATCCTCCCTTATACGGCACCTGCAGCGCGTTCATAAAAAGTTACTGTCAAGTTCAGAAACTTTGGCTAAGACCGTAAGCAGTCCAGGGACACCTAAATCCTGTTGGCCTGCAAACCACACCATCAACTCCCTCCTCGTCAATTTCCTCCTTAGTCAGGATCGGAAGTAGTCCTGCAGGCCATGTCTCTGGCATGAATGAATCTCCTATCCGGGATTCCTCCAGAGGATCCTGCATTGCTACGCCTACTGCTGCTGCTGTTGCTGGGAGTCATTCATCATCCCAGAGATAAAAGTAGGAACACCACTACTTTTACTAAACAATTGACCCTCCAACAGTCCCTAGCGAGGAGTATGAAGTACGACAGCAGTCATCCTGAAGCAAAATGGATAACTGAGGCCTTGACTGCTATGTTGGTGTTAGATGTGCGTCCAGTATCCGCCATTAGTGTAGTGGGATTTAGACAATTGATGAGGTAGTGTGTCCCTGGTTCCAGATCCCGTCTAGATTCCACCTGCATCCTCAAAGCAGCAGCGACAAGCGTGCATCTGTCTGTTAAAGGATGGTGTAACCCTCAAAGTGCGCTCCACAAACAATAAAAAAATTCTTCTTTTTTTTCTGTCTTTGTGAAATGTGTGGACTGTAGCTGCACCAGCATCCTTAAATCAGCAGCGACAAGCGTGCGTCTCTCTGTTAAAGGATTACATTGGTGACAGCATCCAAGTAGGCATGTCAGACAGTCCATACATGTACTGGCAGGAAAAAGAGGCAATTTGGAGGCCCCTGTACAAACTGGCTCTATTTTACCTGAGTTGCCCCCCCTCCAGTGTGCACTCCGAAAGAGTGTTTAGTGCAGCCGGGAACTTTGTCAGCAAAAGGTGTATGAGGTTGCTTCCACAAAATGTGGAGAAGATGATGTTCATAAAAATGAATTATCAACTCTTCCAGGGAGACCAGCCTCCAGAATGTACAGAGGGACCTGTGGTGGTGGATTCCAGTGGGGACGAATTAATACTCTGTGAGGATGAGGATGTACACAACACTGAAGAGGGTGAGGAATTGGTGAATGAGGAGGATGAGGATGACATCTTGCCTCCGTAGAGCCAGTTTGTGCAGGGACAGATTAATTGCCAGCTTGTTTTGTGGGGGCCCAAACGAACCAATCATTTCAGCCACAGTCGTGTGGCAGACCCTGGTGCTGAAATGTTTGGTTTGTTAAAGTGTGCATGTCCTGTTTATACAACATAAGGGTGGGTGGGAGGGCCCAAGGACAATTCCATCTTGCACCTCTTTTGTTTCTTTGCATTATGTATAGTTTGGGGCCTAGTTTTTCAAACTGCCATCCTGTCTGCCACTGCAGTGTCACTCCTAGATGGGCCACGTGTTTGTGCCGTCCACTCGTGTCGCTTAGCATAGTCATCCAGCTACCTCGGTGCAACCTTTTGGACATAAAAACACTATTGTGAAGTGTGAGGTATTCAGAATAGACTGGAAATTAGTGGAAATTAAGGTTTTTGAGGTTAATAATAGCATAGGAGCAGAAAAATCAACACATTCTGTGATTTTAGCTGTTGTTATGCTTTTTAAAAAAAAAAATACAGATCCAAAACACAAAACCCAGAACCCAAAGGGTGGTTTTGGCAAGACCAATCCAGATCCAAAACATTAAAACTGGCCGGAGCACACTATATATATATATATATATATATATATATATATATATATATATATTCCAATAAAATCCTTTATTTAAATGTTACATAGCAGCAGGTATCATAGTATGTCAACGTTTCGGTCCCAAGTGTGGACCTTTGTCAAGATGTATTACAAAGTACTGACAACCCATTTATACCTTCACAGTACACAGAAACACCACCCACTCTAATTACTAAACCCACCCCTAATTAACAAATATAACATAGAAACAGACTATAAGCATAAAAACAATACCTGATCTGATGGGTACACACCTTATATATCATATATTAATCTAGCATCAGTATATCCAAGGCATATATACACTTTAAAGTCAATGACAATAACCTGATGCTGCTGTAGAGCGTGGTTAAGCTGTCCAGCCGCGTGCGTTCCACCTAGGAAACACTTGGAGCGCATATCCGGCTGAGGTGTAGTCATAGAAACACAGCATACAAAATAATGCAGGAAGTCACCTGACCACCGCGGCATGTTACATCCACACAACATTAAAGTATAAGGGATGACAGTGTGCGTTCCACCAAAGGAAAACTTCCTATCGGTGAGACACAATGCCCATCCCATTATCACCATTTGTTCTCTACTTAATCCCAGGGACACATGCTCCTTATTATGAGTGGCAGGGTGTACTCAAACACAAACTACCTCACCCATTATACAACTATTGGTTATTTTTATTCATATAAAAGATATAGGGTCAATTGTGCAGCAGCCTACAGGGACTGTTCAGCTATTACTGGGGATTAAAACTGGATATATAATTTGTACAACTACTAGTAAATAATACCCATTGTTTTTAACATTTTTAGGTAATATTCTCTTATAACAGCTTTCCCTCTGTATTACAAACAAAACCTGATACAGATAAATGTAGGTTTCTTTCTTCATTAGAAAACTGTCAAATTGTTAAACAAATATTTTCTAAGAACCCCACCCCAAACCCGCAGCCCCAACCCCACTCCCCAGAACAGCTTATCCCTCTATATCCCCACACACTTTTGGTCCTATCCATGAAATCCAGAAGGCTTATCTTGTTGTTCAATAATAAATTCAGCAAGTATGCCTTGATAATTTCCAGAGGGCGGGCTTTGTCCCTGATCTATAACATTTGCCCAGCTCTGGTCCATAAGGACTATATCTGATCCTATTTCTGATCCTTCACCTATGTTTGTATTATTTCAAATACTATGGCCTCGTTTAGCCTTTGGTAGTCCACGCAGAACTGAGTGCCCCCACACTTCTTTGGGACCAGCACTAGGGGTGCAGCCCATGAACTACAGGATTTCTGTATTATCCCTAAACTCAGCATCTCATCCACCTCCTGCCTCATTGCCTGCAACACTTCCAAGGTGCTTCTGTATGCTGGCTGTCTAAGAAGAGACTGGTTGCCTGTGTCTATGTGATGCATGACTAGGTGTGTTCTCCCTGGCTTCTCTGTGAAGTGGGCCAGGTAGGGGTGCATGGTGTCAGATAACTGACTCCACTGCACCTCTGTTAATTCTTCCCCATACTGGGCATCTGCCTAGTGTGCCACCTGATGCAGCTGCTGGAGTGGGTCCGGTTCCTATTCCTCTTCTGGGAGGCTGGAAAATGCTAACACGCTTGGGTCCCTGTCCTGGTAGGCCTTAAGCATATTTACGTGATATACTCTTTCTGCCCTCCTCTCTGGCATCGACATAGTTCACGTCTTTTTTGTGCTGGACTACCATGTATGGGCCTTCCCACACAGCCTGCAGTTTGTTCTGCCTCATTGGCATCAGTACCAGGACCTTTTGTCCCACTTTGAAAAAGCACTCCCTGGCATTGTGGTCATACCAGAGCTTCTGTCTGGTATGTGCAGCCTTAAGGTTGCTCTGGGCCAACCCTGTCAAGGTCTGCATCTTCTCCCTAAACTGCATGACATAATGCATGACAGATGTCTTGGGGGGGCAGTTTCCCTTCCCAGCCCTCTTGGATCAAATCCAAGGGACCACACACCTTGCATCCATACAAGAGCTCAAAGGGTGAGAAGCCAGTGGATTCCTGTGGTACCTCGCGGTATGCAAAGAGGAGGTGCGGCAGGAATCACTCCCAGTCTCTTCCCTGGGACTACACAAATGTACGGAGCATTAGCTTTTAAGGTACTGTTAACTCTCCACAAGTCCATTCCCAGCCAGGTGATATGGAAAGGTGATTATATGATCCATGTGCATCCTTTTGCAGAGGCTCTACATAAGACTGGACATGAACTGCGGGCACTGGTCGGTCAGCATCTCCTTCAGGAACCCTACCCAGGAAAAGATGGTGAGGAGGGCATCTGCTACTTTGTCTGATCTAATTGAGGAGAGGGCAACAGATTCTGGGTATCGGGTGGCGTACTCCTTCCCTGAACTACTGGGTATCGCAAGGGGCCCTACAAGGTCTACGGCTACTCACTCAAATGGCTCTGAAATAATGGGGAGGGGAATAAGGGGGGTTTTCCCTATATCCCCAGATTTCCCCATTAACTGGCAGGTATGACATGACTGACAGTACTGTGATATGTTCTTCCTCATGCCAGGCCAGTAAAAATTTGATGTTAGGCGTGTCTTGGTCCGTTTAATGCAAAGCTGTCCTGCAGGGGAATTTCATGGGCTACTCTAAGCAGACTCTCTTGATAACTTCCGCTTAGTGACTTGCCCTGGTGTGGTATCAGGGTTAGGGGATTCCCTGTATAAGTAACTATCCTCCCAGTATACTCTGTGTGTGTGTGTCATTTGCAGTGTCAGATTTATCAGCTGTTGCTCTGAGGGGGAGTAGGGAGGGGGTCAGTCCTCTGCTCTGCTTGAAAGACTAAACTCTCTAGTGTACTCACAGTGGGGGGTGTTCTGGTGTGTGTGAATTACTGTCACAGGGGGTTGTGAGATGCTGCAGCATGTCTCTCCTCTTCCTCAGCCTGGGCTTTCTGCATGCGGGTGGAGACCGCACACACACACACATGGCGCCATTCTCAGCAGACATATCAGTTAACCCCTATAGCCTTTCCCTGGTCACTCCCACATATAGACACATTTTTCACACCAGTGTTGCATGCATTGGTAAAGTTACTGGTTACAGTGGCGCAAGACATTACAGTATCAGCATTAACCACATTAACCTGACTTAATGCATTCTCCTTGGGTACCTGCAAATCAACACAAGCATTTTCATCATTACATGACATCATTGCCCCACTCTTACACCTAGACATTGGTACATCATCCGGCTCACTTACCACCTGAGGAGGAATGAGGTTAGTGGGAGAAACTGGCATTGTATTTGATATATCAGATTCAGTCTTATAGGTAGCTCTTAAACAACCTAGGTCAGTCCCCAATAACACATTTGTGAGTAGATAAGGCAACTTACCCACCTCCTGGATACCCCTGCCCTCTCCCCCAGTCCAGGTATACCTGGGCCATGAAAAACTTCAGAGTGTATTCCCCCAACACCGTGTATGGAAAATGTCTTTCTGGGAATAAAGTTCTCCGGGTCCACTAATGTGGGATGCACTAAAGTCAAATCTGCCCCGGTGTCACGTAACCCCACAGTTACCTGCTTTCCTACGACCATGGCTTGCAGATTCTCGCTGGGACCTTCATGCATACAAAATGGTGTTCACGGGTTTTGTTGGTGAGGCCCCTGCAGGAGATGGTGTCATCTTCTTTACCAGACAACTGGCACTGAGGTGCCCAGGATCATCACATACATAATACCAGTGGCCCGTGGCCCAAACCGGTTTTCCCCTCAACCGCTTCACTGGTGCTGAAACAGGAGTTGCAGTTCCAGTAGAAGGCAATGGAACAGCTCCTCCAGGTCGCTTCTCCTTCCAGGTGGGTTAGCCGGGTGACCCCCAGCTTTTCTTTGCAGTGGTGTTCCGGGTAGCAGCATATCTATCTGCCAAGCTGGCAGCTTCTTTTGTTGTCTTGGTTTCGCGATCCAGGACCCACTCCTTGGCTTCTGCTAGGCACAGGGAGATGAACTGCTCCTGCAGAAGGAGATTGTTTAACGCCTCCAAGTCTGTCACCTGCACTCCATCCAGCCATTGCTGCAAGAAGGTTGTTAGCTGTGCGGATAGTCCTGCATAAGTATCAGAGGCACTGCATATTAGACCTCTGAACTTCTGTCTGTAAGCTTCTGGGGTAATGATAAATCATGCCAACAATGCCTTTTTGATTTAGGCATAATTTACATCCATCTACCATGGAAGGTCACATCCATGGTAGATGGAACACATCCAGCACTCGCTCTCTTAGGCCAGGGGTTAGATAGCTGGCCCACAGATTCAAATCCAATTGAAATTGACAGCAAGTCACTGGAAATTGATCTTGACACAGTTGATGGATGTTTGCTTCACTGGTTACAGGCTGATGGGCGAGTTTAACTAACTCAAATTGGAGCCTGCGATCAGCCTCCTGTGTATGCTCTGCAGCCAGTAGATAGAGAACACTTTTTCATCAAACTTAATTTGACAGTTACCAGGCCCCAGCCCCTCCCATAACTCCTCCCCTGGCACTCCCACTTTTCCTCCCCTTTTTGATATCGCTTCATATAAAATTTATATGGCTTAATATAAATTTTATGTGGCGAGATATCTTTTTGATAGGGTTTTGTTATAAAAATTGAAATCAAATGTATATAAATGCGATAGGACTTGATATAAAATGTTGTTGGGTTCAATGATTAAACAGGGCAGTATTGTTGTTAAACCTTCGTGATAGCTTTAAAAGTAAATACATCTTTATTTAGCAGGCAGCCACGCCTACGAACAAAAGAAAAGGTGCATCGCGCCGCTTATCGAAAAAAGCAGATGAAAAAGGCGTATTACATGGTATTGAACCCCGGCAGTTATAGCGGCTTTGATAAGTATTACAAGGCCAATAAAGACGCGTTTAAAAGAACGGAAATTAAAAAATGGATGCAAAAACAAGACACGTATACGTTACATAAACCGGCTAGGAAATCCTTTAAAAGGAACATGATCTGTGTATCCAATATAAATCAGCAATGGCAATGCGATTTGGTATCACTGATAGACCTTGCGGAGTACAACGATGGTTTTAAGTATATATAATAACTATTACTGATATATTCAGTAAGAGATCCTGGGCTGTAAGCCTAACGTCTAAGAGCGCAGCAACCGTCGCTAGCGCTTTTGAAAAAATATTTAAGCAGGGCTGCGTGCCAAAGAAGCTGCAAACTGACCGCGGTAAAGAGTTTCTAAACAAAATCCTAAAAAAACTGTTAGAAAAATACAATATACATCATTTTACGGCCAACAACGACGTAAAGGCGGCAGTTATAGAAAGATTCAACAGGACTTTAAAAACACGGATGTGGCACTATTTCACAGCGCTGAATACCTACAGATATATAGATGTTTTACAGGACTTCATGTACAGCTATAATAACATGTATCATAGAATGATTAAGTGTACGCCGTGTGATGTGAACGCCTCTAATGCTTTGAGCATTTTTAAGACTACATACGGCAAATACTTTAAAGCTAATAAAATACAGCCTCGATTAGCCGTCGGTGCGCACATACGCATCTCCAAATATAAAGAGATATTTCAGAAAGGCTATGAACCGAATTATTCTGAGGAAATATTCGTCATACAGGCTGTGAACACTAAAGGACTTAGGCCGCTTTATACGTTGGCGGATCGGTACGGTGAAGTTATAACTGACAGTTTTTACCCCGAAGAACTTTAAAGCATTCCCAAAAACTATAACAGAACTTACAAGGTGGAAAAGATTTTAAAAGATAAGATGGTCGGTGGTTGGAAATACACGCTGGTCAAGTGGCGCGGATACCCCCCAAAATTTAACAGCTGGGTCGCAGCATCTGAGATAAAAGATATATAAAGCGTATCATGCTCTAAACAAGGTGAGAGATGGATGACAAGTCGTTCTACATAACATTGCCCAGTAATGCGTCGGCGGACACATTCCCACAAAATCAGATTTCTAACTATACAACAAAATTTGCAAAGCTGGTGCACTTAATCGGTGAATGGGAAGTTGCTCTTACAGAAATACAATACACGCAAATGTGGAATACAATCGATATACGTGATTGAGTGTTGAAAATAACAAGGTGGGATGGACCGAACACGGATGTCACGAGGGTGTGCATTAAACCCGGTTTTTATGAAACAATCGAGGCGCTGGTCGAAGCATTCAATGCTGAAATTGAGCATCATAAGCTGGATGGAGGGTTACAATTATGGTTCGACCCCCTCGAACGCGCTGTATCCTTCAACAATAAGCCGATGTACCAGATCACAGTCGGTGTTAAGCTGGAGAGAATACTGGGTTTACAGCCTAAAATTAGGTTTTTAAAGCAGTGCGCCGACATCAACGGGGGACAATAACACCAGAGGGTCGGTGATAGACATGTACCGTTGCTATGGACTGTTGAAATTAAGGGTCGTAACAACAAAATGGTCACAATTCGATACGAGAAGCCAGATTACGTACCTTTGTGCAAAGCGCATTTTGACACGATTACCGTAGAGATAAAGAACGACCAGAATGAGAACATAGCATTCAAGTTTGGGAAAGCGGTCGTAAAACTACACTTTAGACGACGCAAAAACTATTTTTATTAACCGGGCAAAATGGTCACTGTTAAAAATTATGGCGATCCGGCACTGTACGCGCAATATTATAAAGCGCAAGCCAGTAACGGATTACCCGGTTTTCATGGCAGCGCTTACATGTACGGCTGCAGTTTAGGCGGTATTTTTCAAAGCCTTTTCAGAAAAGCGGTGCCTCTTTTCCAGAGAGGTCTAGAGTTAGCTAAACCGCACATGAAGACCGCGGCGCGCAATATCGTGAAAGACGTTATTGGACACGCCACAACAGCGGTGGTGAATAAAATACACAAGGCTAATCAATCCAAACAAGATGGTTCAGGAATAATATATACAAGAAAAGGCATGTCTAAAAGAAAACGGAAGCGCATGATAGCATTTCCGCCTTGGGGCATCCCTTTTTTAAATAAAAGTAGGAGACGCCGCAGCTTAAAGAAGAAGAGATCCGAAGCACGGTGCTGGTGATATTTTTTAAACAACATGTCTTTCATACACACAGTCCGTAGAATGCGCAAAATCAGAGCTGGATCTTTTTGACATGCCCCTGACACAAACTAGCATAGAGAAAAGTCTATACATCGAAGTTCAGCCTTTAGCAGCGTTATCCAACACTGCGCCGCTTGAGTTTTATATAGCGGCCAGCGGCGAACACAACTACGATCTGAACAACACGTATGTGATGTGCAAGGTCGTACGAACCGATAACACGGTGATAGCCCAAGGGGCACAGGTCGCCCTTATTAATTACCCCATAGCGACTTTATTCAGCCAGGTGGATGTCACTTTGGGCGACAGGCTCATATCACAATCCAGCAATCTTTACGCATACTGCGCATACATTGAGACTATATTGAATTATAGCTCCGACGCTTTGTCAACAAATCACACCACAGGATTATTTTACAAAGATGTGGCTGGAGAACAGGGTGCTGGACGGCCCTAACATGGGTTTCAGAAAATGAGCAGGAGCGACAGCGCAGAGTCGCACAGTTGAATTGCTAGGACCGCTTCACTGTAACCTTTTCCACCAGCATAAACTAATTTTAAACGCTGTTGACCTGAAGATTAAACTCACCAGAAACAAAGACTCATTCTGTTTAATGTCTGCTGAAGCCGATGCCTTTAAAATACAGATCGTCGCTGCATCCCTATTTGTGAAAAGAGTGCAGGTCTCACAGGCTGTGCGCATTGGTCACACGCAGATTCTGCTAAACGGCAACGCAAAATACGCGATTGACCACATCGGAATGAAAATCTACAGCATACCCGCAGTCAGTAGTGTGTAATCTACAAAATCTATTTTTAGGTCAAGTGCCGAAAACGGTCATATTCGGGTTTGTGGACAATGAAGCATTTTCAGGAGCCCTTGATCGGAACCGCCTTTGTTTTGAACATAAAAATGTGAACTTTGCATCCCTTTATCTGGATGGAACGCCGCACCCGGCAAAGCCATTTCAACCAGACTTTGAACACGGTAATGCTGTAAGAGAGTATATGTCGCTCATACAGATCACAAATAAGCAGAAATCTGACGCCGGAATACTGGTCGACCGCGAAGAGTACCTCAACGGCTACACGCTATTTGCTTTTGATCTGTCGCTGGAGCAGGAGTGCGGAGAGCACCTTTCCCTGATAAGGACGGGCAATCTACGCGCCGAATTCCACTTTGCAGAAGCGTTGGATCGTACAGTCAACGTGATAATTTACGCTTTATTTGATAATATCATTGAGATTAATCAAAGGCTTGATGTGCTGTATGATTACCTATAAGTGAAATAAAAGATTCGATTAAATATTGAAATAGTTTAATGAATATAATTACGTGGTAAAAAAAAGAGAAGATGAACACACTACAGATAAATTGTATTCTCTACACGGAGCCAAGCACGCGCTGTTATTTTAAAGGAACCTACGCGTGCGATATGTTGCCTACCGATAAACTGGCGCATTACCCCTGCGCATTTGTAATCAACACGCATAGTAGCGGTCAGCCCGGCGAACACTGGTTGGCCGTTTATTTTAATGAAGTGGGACTTTGTTATTTCTTTGATTCTTACGGACTCATGCCGGACAGCGTTATTTTTCCAAAGAATATCAAAGTTTTTACATTTTAATTCAAAAAGCATTTGTCACCAAAACCGCCGGTTACAAGGCTTTTCAAGCGCTGTATGCAGTCAATATTGTATTTACTTTATATTTTTAATGTGTAAAAACTACATATATGAGGAAATTCTGTCCCAATTTAGTAATGATACAAAATGTAATGACCGTGTAGTTGCAATGTTTGTAAGGCAGCTGCCGAAAAGGCATTGTTTGAGCCGCTATATGGATAAATGTAAACGGAATTGTGTTACTTGTGCGTCAACCCTGCGTTTGAAACAATTTATGTACAATGCTTCATAACTATAATAAACAACAGTTTTAAACATTATGTTGTTGCGTGTTCTTCCATAAACAGCGATTAGAAACAAAGAACAAAACAATCCGTTCTAAATCATAAACATTTTATTGTAACATAAAAGTTTATTTACAGATACATCATCATTTTTATTATCATAGCAGTTGTAATCAGAGTGATGTTTGAAGCAATTTTTAAACTTTATTACAATGCATGCATTTAAAAACAATATACAATACAAACAGATTATAGTCTCAGCCACGGGGCATCCTTAAACATTTCTAAAGATCTTTTTCTAGGCATTAAGTAACCGTGTGTCGTTAATCCGGGGGTGCTTAAAACATTTAAACGACTTTTCTTATGCGCTTGTAGCAACGGTGGGGTTGGTAAACACCCATCACCAATGGTATATGTTTCTGCCTTTAAACGGACTAGCTGCAGCCTATTGGATGGTTTGCCAACCACGGTGGATGGTATATTTAATTCCGCCATGGCCTGCATAACCTCGGCCCAACCATTCGGCATTTTACGGCACAACACGCTGTGGCTTTGCGTGACGCTTCTTATTAAATCCAGCATGTTAGATCCCTGTACAGCGTTACCTTTATATAGAAACTCGTCTTTAGCGTTCCAGTTTGTGATGTGTTTAGACCTGGCCATTTTATTTAAAAGTATCTTGCTGTTTTTCCTATACCGGTCATTGACACCGTCCAAAACTTCTTGATAAACGGTGTCAGAACCGGTTACCTGGTCAGAGTAAGTCGTTTGAGGAACAGTTGGCATTTCAGGCATTAAGAGAGTTAAAGTTGACATCTCTCTATCAGACTGCTTACTCAACACCAGATATTTCTGCAACGCGGATGTGTAACGCTTAGCCTTATCATACTCCGACAAATCTATCTCTGTAGTATGTTTATGATATCTGCATCTAGGCCTTGCGCAGCTGTTTTACATATATCATTACCCAGTTTGTTGCGCAAGCGCTCTATCTGCTGCTGAGGCACCAGATACATCTTCTCAGTGTATTCCATCAATGATTAGTCAGAAGCCCCATTATTAACGGTATAGCAAATCCAAGCAGCGACCCAATAAATCTGCCAAACTGTTTCAACAATTGCTTCTTTTTACCAAAGGTGTATTTCTTATTACATAGTGATTTTGTAAGGTTGCGGTTCTTTTTAAGGTAATTCAACTGTCGTTGTGACAATGGTATTTTACCTTTTAGCGTGTTGAGCACAATCTCACAAATCTCCGTCACCAAATCATTTGAAGCCGTGTATAAAATAGCATTTCTTTGAGTGGGTGGCGCCTTTATTAACGCTTTTAAAAGTGCCCAATTACGACATAAGCACGCCGACATGCTCGCTGATGGTGTCGCTATGGCAAATGACTAAAAGTTGAAGAATTACAGCTTTTTAAAGACGTACGCTATGGTGTATCCGGAGGGAATAACCCGCTTCATAAACGATACTCATCAAGCGTGTTGTTTCTTAAATCAACCAGTAAACACCCATAAGGAGCTCTGGTCGCGTCTTCAAAAGCCTCTAAAAATAACATCGATTTACCGGGATACATCTGCCTAGCCAGCGTTGTCACTTGCAATTTATCCCTAGGATTTTTGAAAAGAACCATATATTTTGTATTTAACTGTATAGTTCTGCTCTTTTTACTCTGACAAAACACATTTTGCACAAGGACAGAGATTTCTATGGTGTACATACTTTGTGAAAGCTTTCTCAATCTCCGAATTATTACTAGCCGACTCCATCAGATCATCAACCACTGCTAAATTAACCTTATCAGGAGGGAAAAGTTGGTCATCGTTAAGTCTCAGGTAGCCCCTCTATAAAACGCATACCGGGGTAATCGCGCAGAAGATGATCGTACATTGACTGCCAGCAAGCGTAAAACCAAACAATATTATTGGGAACGTGCGAGATGTGCGTAGCGGAATTATGCAGCAGCATTTTCACAAAATAACTCTTACCCGAGTTGGAGGGGCCTGCTAAAATACATGAAAAGGGGTGTTGCAGCCTGATATCCATCTTAAAACCCAAACGGTAGCGTTATCTGTAAGCTTCCGTTTAGTATAATCACACTTTTGCATTTTCTGCAGCACTCGTGTTTCAATCTGCCAATATTTTTTAAAATGCACTATACCGGGCTGGCGAATTACAATTTTTTTTTCTGGTCGTCGCCTTCTGGGTTTTAAGGATAATCTAAGACCAGGTCTTTCAGGCTGTCAAAGTTGACATGTTGTGCATTATCAACATTAAGCGTGATTCCTTTAACTTTTAAACTAGTCTTTCCGTTATTTAAACGTATCCGTATGACTTGGGTACCGCTGAGACAAACTCTGTTATATGCGCACCAGCCGGGATTTCGCTAGTCAGTTCGCCTAGATAATCACCCAATGGCAGATTCCAATCACCGGGCCTGCTGACAAAAATGACAGTCTGTATCGTGGTAAAGACAGTGCTCTTGAAACCTATCCAGCAGTTTGTACAGTTCAATACGGGCATACGCCGTTGTTATTGCGGCTATAAAAATATTACAAATACGCGAGGTGGTGTAATGATCTTTGGCGTATTTCCAATTCACCATCACCGCGTCGTCATCTATGAAGTCTAAAGAAGACACCTCATAGTGGGGCAAAAACACGTATTGAAAAAGTTTGTCGGGGTCTGAGATAATTGCGGTGTTGGGTAAGTTACACCGTTGTGCAAATTTACCCCAAACGCTAATAAGGAAGAGTTTTGACAGCTGATGCTTGGCCGGATTAATATGAATATGATCCGGCCGTAAAGACACCCCTTACATTTTTTGATAGGCGTCTATATACGCTTGGCGTTTCTCAGAGTCTGTACACCATTCGGGATAACCAGACGCCTCTTGTTTGTCCCTGAGATGTAATTTAATGTAACCTGAAAACAAATCATCGGATTGGTTATCAAAATGCCACACCTCATAGATTTTACACACTTTGTAACCCTTGTTGTCAATGGCTAAATTTAACTCTATGGTACACCACGTACCGACGAGGGCTCATTCCTAATCATTATGTTCACACATCTCTGCCTGCCCAGACTTGCAGCATGTTCGACATAAGGTAAACATTAGTTTACCGGGTAGAAGCGGAAAGAAAAGCCCACGCGGAGGGTACACTTTTACTTTGGCGATGCCAAAATATGTTGTGATATCGCCAAAATCTTTATAAATGATCCTGGGATGTTTTACAGGATATAATTTGGTTTTGTTGACAAATGGGTACAGACTGTTAAAATCATAGTAGTGTATGTGCTCGTCCTGTTGCATTTGGTGATATAGCTTTATGGCGTTTGTACATCCGCCATAAAGCGCGGGTTTCCAAGGGTTCAGACAAATCACTGTCTTTAAGAAATGCCTGTAGACACGCATCCTCTTGTAACATTTTTTTCCAGTCGCATTCCCAAATAACACGCACGTGAAACCCGCACAGTTTAAGAAAGTTCATTCTCACCTGCGTCTTGTGACTCAACTGGCCGTAGGTCATTTGTGTCACTTTGTTTTCATCATCGCGGTTGTAACAAGTGCTACATCCGTGATAAAAACAACCTTGGAACTCAAACGCTGTTTGTACACCGTTGATAACGGTGTATCCGTCCAGGTAGTATCTACCGACTTTCTTCTCACCTCCTTGTAACGCGTGTCTTATGTCTATGCCCTCTGTATGCGCTATGTACATTAGCCACTGTATGGCCAGTGTTGAGTAGCGCTTCTGAGTCTTATGATAGTTATCGCCCGGTACAAGTGCCAGCGTGTTTTCCTTTTAAAATTTACATCGGTACATGGCCATACATACTGACGCTAATGTGGTAAGTTGAAATGGGTCAACGTGCCTCTTAACAATGACGGGACCATTTTTTTATATACAATTACATCCTCTGACGTCATTGCTAAAACGGCGTCTTGGAAGGTCTTACAAGCCCTCTGTAGTATTACTACATCCTGCTTGCAATAGCGTTTAAGTTCATCCTGGAAGCTAAATAGCATATACTAGTATTTCTCATACCACTCTTTGAATTCAGCTAACTCTGATTCCATCATATGTTGTATGCTGAATATCCGGCATGACGCCTATATAATTTTGGTTTAGCGGCGGTGTTAAAAAAAAATGTGGGAAATGGCCTTTTGAGCCCTCAAATCCCATCGCTTTTGGTTATCGACTGAGGCGCATGGGCAAAAAAATTTAAAGAGTCGATAAATCTTATCTTTAAATCAAGAACCTTAATGCACATCAGTTTACCACCTTGCGCCAGCACATCGATTTAAAATTTCTCCTTAATCAGTTGGCGCATTACAAAGTACCCATCATAACGACCAACATTATGAGCTATGAATGTGTACCCCTCAAATTTTGAATGTTTTTACAAAGTCTTTGATACAAGCAGCACCATGAAACTCCCAGGATTGTTCATCCACTGTTGTTTGAATCACCCAGGACTGTTCACCCCCTAGTTCTAACGCGTAACAGTAATTTGGTATGTGTACACCCGTCTCCTGCATACATTCAAAATCATAAAAAAATTATTTTTTTGTAGGATCCACATGTTTAATGTTTTGGATATAACACAAATGACCTGCAAAACTGCCAACACACACCTTGCAAATGGGACATGTCTTTCCCCGGGGGTGGTGTACAAACCGCAGCCGTTGCAATACAATTTTTCAAGACACGGTGTTTTGTAAGACAACGCTAGAGCCTTGTGCTCTTCTAAACAATCGGTTGACCTGCAAAACACCCTACACACAGGGCATCTTAGCGCCGCTTTTCCTGTATCAACACACACTTGTCTGAGACAGGCCTTACAAAAGAAGAGGCAGTCGTGATTATTTTTGTGGTGGTACGCTGTGTGGCAAAACTTGCAGAGGAATCGGGCACCCACAAACGCTTTTAGGTCTAATATACCATATTAATGGTCATCGTGCCATAAGATAAACAGTATGTTGTCTTTGTATTGACTGTCTGTACAATAATAATGCCAATCCCCTCTACTGTAGTACTGTATCTTAATTGTTGCTTTTAAGTGATTTTCAAAACAAGCAATGTCGATAAAGCTGATCGGCTTATCAAGGGGCATATTCAAAGCTTTATGAAGCTCAAGATCACGAACATGTATAACAATATCCGTGGAATTATCATTGTCCAGAAGTTTGCAGAGATTAGCCACCAGACACAAATTGTTACCGCTGTTATTGAAATCGTATAATAAACGCCTGCATTTCTCAATAATAAGACTGTGTGGTATTCTCCGCAGGCGTCGGCCCATCAGGGCTCCGCCTACGCGATTCTTGAAAACAGAGATCACAAATTTCAACTCTGTATCAATTAAAACCTCAGAATTACTTTGCAGCGTATTTGTTGTCTGATTAAAAAAACTGACGGTATCCAATGTATCGTGCGGCCTGCGATGTGAATAAATTGCATTGTGTAAGATTCCACCCTCCAACCTTAACTGTACACAGTCATTAGGTCGACATTAACCATTTAGCTGTCGAGCATGGTCTGTATTGCGTTGTGTAATGCCCTCATAGCATCTACAAATGATTTAACCCTATCCAAATTCACAAACCGGAAATGGTGGTGGATTTCAGATGCCCTGAAATTGGGGCGGTTTCGTTCGTATCTGTCAATGGATTCTAAAAATACATGGTGTGTCTCCTCATTATTACCAGGAGATTCCGGACCAACAGGTACGGGTGATGCTACGGCATAGTCCATCTGTGATGATCGTCTATCTGCGTGGCGTGACACTGCGTTGTCATTCTGGCCACTAAATCTAAACATGCCATGCCATCCTAGTCTAAGCTGTTTCTGTCTTGCATTTATTAAAGTCTGAATAGCGCGCTTTACTTTTAAATGTCTATGTATTTTTACAGCGCTGCACTCTACGCGCTGCATGGCGGTTCAATCCACGACCTGTCATAATTAGTCATTTCTTTTTTTTACCGAATGCATGGGCCTGTATAAATGCATTAGTTTCCCTACCTAGTCTACCCTGTTCTGTTATGCTGCCCATATAACGGTTAATAAAATCATAAAGCACGTGCTGGTTGCATTGTCCGCTGTGCATTATTTCAGCGTGTCGTGTTAACAGCCCCTCCACTATGTGTTTCACGCATGTAAGTTCTCTGAAAATCATGCCTAACAAAGCATGATATTTTAATTTTGATCGTTTACTCACACCTTCTGTCATCGCTGGTGTACCTGTAGTGGTTGTCGACCAACACTCGCACCTGTTGATCCTATGCCCGATGGCCCTGCGACAGCTTCGTCCAGCATGTTCTGCGGTGCTGGATGATGTCTACCACCATTGCCTGATGTCCCTGCAACAGCATCATCCAGCGCAGCAGACGGCTGCTCATTCACAGACACACCGACCCCGATGCTCGGGGCACCTGAAACACGACCTTCCTCATGCATGTCTATCGATTCTACATCTGAAGCCCAGAACACCTGGGCATATTGAATTAGATCATCATCATCATGCATCAAAATGGGCTCTACCAGTGTGTCTGGGATATTAATTGTTTCAGATTGGGTGTCTGATATGGTAATAGGACAGACCCGTGCAGATTGCAATATTATAGCTTTTTGATTCTTTGTATGCCTGCTCTTTCTGTTTCAGGTGATATTGCTGACCTCTGCGGTAGTGTTAATGCTGGCGCAGGGCACTTGTTCATCATGCCTGTTGACCCTCTTAAACTTTGCGCAATCTGTGCCGGCATTAACAGTAAGACATGGTGCCTGTTCATCATAATTATCATCCTGACCTGTGATCCTGTATTTCTTACCACCATTACAAAATTCTGGTATATTTTGCAATGGCGTCAATCGCCTTCTTTTAGGGGCTGATTCGTCAGTATCTCAGGCCCTGATTCAGAGGCGCTCGCAAGTGGCCATTCATTCGTAGTCAGCCGATGTTGTCCAACCACGCATGCGTCGGTGTAACAGTGCGCATGTGCGTACGTGTGATTGCGGTGATTTTTCAGTCGATTGTATGCAAAGCGAACAGGAAGTGACATGTGAAATGTGATTGACAGAACTGTCCGTTTTGGGGTGGTGACGGGGGTGGAGATGGGAAAACGCAGGCATGTCGAGGCGTTTTTTGGGCGTACATAAATTATCTTATGCGAGCGCCAAATGTGAACGGAACAAGTGATACATCACTGTCTGATCCAATTTCCATTAAGACTGCTCGCTCAGCTTGTGGTCTGGTATAGTCTACCGCAATGATGATGGTCTCTTCGTACTTCCCTGGGCTCATCGATGGTGTAGCGATTTATCAATTGAGGCCACAAAAACAATCATCTTTTAATTGCTCTACTGCTTGTAAGGTGTTTAGCAAATAGACCTTTTTTAGTAGCTAAAACCGAATTCAGGTGAACTACTCAGCTGCTAATTTCTGGTTCATACAATCAATTAGCTAACAAATGTTTTTTTTTGTGGGCTTTTAAAATATTTGTAAGTGTTTCTATTTTAGGGAAACAATATTGTACGCATGTTTGTTTTTTTTCATTATTTTTTTTTTGGCCAAGAAACCAATCGTCCTTTTGTTTTTTGATAAGTGTTAATTAAAACTCATAAATTGTTTTTAACCCTTGTTTTTTTTTTAAATTAAATGTTTCTATTTCTGTTGTATTGTTTGAAAGTTTGTTTGAGGGATTACCTTTTAACCAGTTTTTGAATAAATCAACAATAGAATTTTGCAGATTTTGAACATAATTTTATTAAATTATTGTGTCCATTTTTGGAGTTTTTTTTTTTTTTTTTTCAGAAACAGATTTATTTTAAGGTAAAAAAATTTTTACAAATGATTTTGGCCACACACAAACATAATAAGTGGCATTTGAACTAAAAAAAATAAAAACAAATAAAAACAATTCACAAGAAAGTAGAGGGAGGTTTTTGGCATGAAGGAATATGGGGCAAACACAGAGATGAATTGTGCAGAAATTAGCCAATGCTGTCATCGCCTTTTAGGCCATTTGGCCGGGGGTTGGAGGGAGCCTGAACAGGTTCGGGATCTCCTTCGGCTGGCCTGGCCAGAGGCAGATGTTGTGGCCTCTGGACTAGGCATATGGCTAGGCACATTTGGAGGGATGGTTGTTGTTGTGCCAGAGGTGGAGGGTCCTGATGTTCAGGCAGGAAGGGAGGCTGGCTCCAACATATGCTGGTGAACGAGCTGCTCCAGGGCATTTGCAATTCTCACGTTAGCCACAGCAGTTTCCTCCAGGGTGTCCGCCACCCATAGCAGATTGGCGTCCATCCTCAGCAGAATCTCGGTGTGCTGATCCGTTTTAACATTGAGATCAGTGAGGAAGGCCACTGCCTGCGAGGGGGAATGCACTGGACTGTCTGACACTGGGTCCCCAGCCGGATCTACTGCTTTTTTTTTTTTAAAGTTATTTTGGCTGGAACCCAAGTGACCTTTTATAACTTTTTGATTTGTCTGTTTTTGGTAAGTGTTTTTGGTTTTTTTAATTAACAAATTAGATGTGTTGGTCTTAGCATATGTTTAGCTAAGTAATGTGTGCTTGTTCTGTGTAAAATCATGTCTAAATGTAGCGTACTATTTTGCAAAATAATGTGTGCTCCCTTCTCTAAATTTTAGAAAACTATATTTGGTTTAATTCCTAGTTTATAAAATTAATCTTCAAAATATTTTCTCCTTTTGAAATGTAGGTGGATTTTCACATGACACTACCCGGGCCTGTAAGATTCTTTGGTTTTCTTTGAAAAGATAAGTATATTTTTCTTAACACATTTGTCTAAAACAATAACTGCCTTGCTTAACATTTCAGGTTGATGTTGGTCGTATACTCTTGGCCTTGGTTCCAGAACCTGACCAACCTCAACTTCATCCCAGGCGTAGGCCTCGTAGGCATGCAAGGCCCCAGATATATAGAACATGTGTCTCCCTTTTTGGAATGCCAGATGATGAGGTGTTAAGGCGCTACCGTCTGCCTCCAACAATCATCATAGACACTCTCTCATTAATAGAGAGTGATCTTGAACAGAAAATTGACAGTCCTACAGCAATACCACCACTTACGCAATTAATGTCGGTGTTACATTTTTGTGCCTCAGGAGCCTTTCAAACCACCGTGGGAATAGTCACAGGAATCTCCCAATACTCGTTTTCAAGGATCCTGAGGGCAGTGATGGATGCACTATTTAAACACCTCCCTTAATGTGGTGAAGGATACATTTTACCAAATTGCTGGCTTCCCACACATCATAGGGGTTGTGGATGGTACTCACATACCACTTCAGCCTCCAGCAATGCTGGAGGCAATATTTAGGAACCACAAGCACTTTCATTCACTGAATGTAATGGTGGTATGTGATGCCTCCCTCCAGATCCTGTCCCTGAATGCCAAATTCCCAGGCAGTGCACATGATTCCTTCGTCATCCGGCAATCAGGGATTTGGCACAAATTAAACAACCTACAAGCTGGTGATGTGTGGCTTCTGGGTAAGTTGACTCCTTCTGTTGAAACCAATGCAAAGCTTGGTACACAATGGTCCTGATGTTGTTTTTTATATTTTCACAGGAGACAGTGGTTATCCTTGCACGCTCTGGCTGCTCCCTCCTTATTTGGTTCCCACACCAAGGCCACAAAGTCAGTATAATTCCACACTTACAGCCACCAGGCAGGTGGTGGAGTGCTGTATCGGCCTTTTAAAAGGCCGATTCAGATGCCTCCACCGCTCTGGTGGCGACCTCATGTATTTGCCGGCTATGGTTTACAAAATTGTGGTCCTGTGTGGGATATTTCAGAACATCGCCATAAGGAGTGGTGTTCCAATGCAGCCAGAAGATGCCTTGCCTGAGCACGGCCCCCCCGAGCTTGGTTGGAGGTCAGTATGTGGGGGGCCATACGCGATCAAATTGTTGCCAGATTTTTTAGGTAATTATTTCAACAGGTATTTAATTGTCACAATGTAGACATGTAGTATTTTAATGTACACTTAACTTATTTTGTTTTTGTTTTATTCCCTAAAATGACCATAAAAATCCATGCATTCTACCTGATCAACACAAATGACTTTATGTGGACACATTGGATATAACTTCAGGAACAATGATTTCTTCTTCTCCTCATTTGTGGATTCATGTTGGCATGCTACTTCTTCAAACAGTTCTTGATTATTTTTTTTGGGGGGGGATTTTGGAATTTTTTGGTCTTTTGTGTGTGTTTTAACTGTGTGATTTTGTTTTGACAATTCACTTGGTGTTTATTATTTGTGCACTATAAATTTATTTTTTTCAGTAAACAACCATTTCCTTCATAAATTACAAACAAGTGAAACCTGCTCCAAAAAATGCAAATATGCTTAATGCCTAATACTGTAATTTCTTAATTTCTAAACTTTTGTATCCTGCTTTGTGGCTAAAAACAAACACCAAAGGTATTATGGTGAATCAGTATGTTTACAATTCTAGGCCTAAGCAGGTTGCTTTAATTTTTACATTACCACCAAAAATATTTAATACATTTTTGACGTTAAGTCTAAAAACCTATTGGTATTATGTGTTTAATGTGCAAGCTTACATACTTACTTGACCTTTCTTCAAACAAATTGACATTACTTAAAAACACAGGGACAAATAGTAGACTTATGTAAGGTTCAACAATCTAAGATTTACAGACAAGGAATGAGACTTAAATAAATCAAAATAAACTTTTTTTTATTTTAGTTTTTTTTTTGGCAAAATACAATAAATTATTGGCGCAGGATTGCCAAAAGGTGGTCCAAGGCCACCAGCATGCCAATTACATGGCGCCGGAGTTCCACCATCCTCCTGCAATGGCCTCGTTACACCTCTGGGCCTCTGTGGGGAAAAAAATGTGCGGGTTACTAAAATGACACCTTCATTTAGAATGTTCAAACCCACAAAAAATTCAGGCTATACCAAAAAAAAACATCAGTTACAAAAACATGTCCAACAATAAAAAGGAATGCCAAACGAAAAGATTTTCAAAAATAAAGGGGCCAAAAAAGTAGAAATAACATTAAAAAACATATGTCTTAAACCTAAGCAAAACTACGACATTTGTTGGTACCATAAACAAGAAAGACACAAGTGGGAGTGTTTGGACATCTGTCATATGTGTAAGGGGAAAACATCCTTGACATTGTTTCACAAAGATATATATAAAAAACATTTGAACTACTTTACTATTTTGAACTGCACAGGCAAAAGAACAACATCAAACAAATTAATTTACACAATAAAAAAACCAAAAAAAAAAACAAAACCTAGTTTACAACGTAAACGGACTAGGCCTGGAGCCACGAAATCCTCCTCATCTGAGGTGGGCCAGTGGGTAAGTGAAGGAGGAGGGGTTATGGCTGAGGGAGTGGAGGGTGTGGAAAAGTGAGGTGGGTTTTGAGGGGAGGGGGAAGTTGGAGGGATGGTAATGTGAGGAGAGGGAGGGGACTGAAGGATGGCAAGGTCTGGGGTGTAGGGGGAAGGGTGGGGGATAGGGGATGAGCCACACGTCGGCACCATCTGTCTATCCGCTCTGCCCCTAAATGATGGAGAAAAACATTTTTAATTACATTTTTTTTTTTTTACATTTTGGGATAAAATAATAAAAACAGGGATATACTGTAAACAAGCACACGCAAGTATGAGAAAAAAAAAACACACACACAGAAACACTTACTTTGGCCAATCCGGCACCGCAAAAGGGCCAGCAGGCATGGTGATCAGTGCCTCAGATCCGACCACCTGCGTTCCTACTGGCCGATATTATGGCGATAGCCGAGGGAACGCAGGTGGTGGCACACCTCCGCGTAAGCCCTACGCTTTTGAAGATTGGTGATGGGGAGCGGATGGTCAGTAATGCGCTCGTCCATGACTTCAACTAGCACCATTATCTCCCGCCTACAGAAAGCACTGGCTTTCAAGATGGCAATGATTTTTTTTCACACAAACCAGTTTTAATAAAGGTCCTAGAAAAATTGACTGGCTAATGTACTTTGTAAATTAACAGGAACAATTCTATCGGTTAGTGTATGAGTCATGTGACCTACACCCTCACAAATATTATTATTACAAATATAATGTGAGTTATGATAGGCTTGATGCAGTGACATGCGTAAGCTAATCTAAATTTACAAAAAAAAATGGAAAATCAGCATTTAAAAAAACAAAAACAAAAAACAGTAGCATTCAAACAAACTTTTACATTAGAAAGACCATCCCCTTGGTCAAACCGTATGTATTCTGCGGAAGAAATGACACACACTAACAAGAATAAAGTTTATTGATGTTGAAAAAAAAACCAGGATTGCAAACATGTGAAACAAACAATTAAGGTAATATAGTGATTGCCAGTAATCGATTCAAGTATGTTTGCAGAATGAAATAGCAGGCAATCGAAACTGACAGGGCCACTTCCGGAATTGACTTGTGCGAGCACTCACTGCAACCAAAGAGGAGATGGATGTTCGCTATTTTGTACGTTCGCTAGCTAGAGGAGGGGTTGGGAGAATATGGGGCGGAAGGTTATCTACGAGCGAGCGCTTGGATTTAAATATTTCCGCTTGTACGGCGGACGTGCGATCGGCCACTTGCGTCCGGCTCTGAATGAGGTCCTCAGTCTCATCCTTAATTGTTTTTGATTAAATGGCTCATTCACCCAATGCGTTGTGCGTGGCATACCTCTTAGCCGCCTGTTTGGTTTGATTTTATTGTATAGATGGTTCATTATGAACGGTGTAGAACCGGCTAGAGGATAATTGGTGTTCAGTGGTGCCGGTGTGCATTGGTTCTCTTTGTCAGCATCGGACAATTGCGGCGGCGTTATTCCATCCGCTGGTGTACAGGACTCTGGTTCTCCAGGTGATTCATCATCCGTTATTGCGCAGCAATAATCCACCGGATCCATATTATATAGTGCATCTACATCGAACGCTAAAATAAAATAATAATAATGATCATTTTAGATGCATGTAATGAATGTATAGCTTCGATTAATTAACTTACTCTGGATAGAATGCTCTCGGGGCAGTTCAGATGCCGGCGCCAGTGGTGAACGTGCTGGTGCATCGCGTATAAGATTTTCAATGGCTGATTTCCCACATGGTATGGTAGGACTGTCTGTGGAATACAGATGCATAATTTAAAAACATATCGCATGAACTACTTACAGGCAATTTGTTTTGTTGTTAAAATACCCATGGATACTTACAGCTGATCTCTGACTGCGGCGATGATGCATACCCCATGTAAGGATTCTGTAACATTCCGATATCATCCCCAAATGCACATTCTGCGCCGTATGGGTCGGCACTTCTCAAGTCTTGACCTGCCGTTCCTGCGTAAGATTAATTCTGATTAATTATGCATGAATAAACATTTGTAAAATAAATTTAAATTATGCGGCAACTGCTGAAAGCATATTAACAGGCTTTAACATTTTATATAAATAAATAAATAACTTTATGTAGGCTCCTTAAACAATATATGATCACTTACGGGTTAGATGCCGATATACATGATCTTCCTCATCTTGCGAAAGGCATGTGATCATATCGTCATCAGAAATCTCAAAGACGTTCTGGTTTGTTGACTGTTAACAGAATATTATATTAATATGAAAATTGTTTATATTTTTTTTTACAGTCAGCGCATATTTTTACATGATAAATCTGTGTTGTACATACCTCCATTATTATTTTTCTAAGGGTGTGCCTTGGAATAACCGTTATGCTGAAAGACATTAAAAATGTGTATTTAATTACACATGTTTATACCATATTTGCTAAACACCATATTTACAAAATGCTTATGAATCACAAAAATTTGTGTAAATTTTATTTTAATTAATGCTAAAACACAGCACCCTGTAATTGTGAAAGTCTATTTTAAATAATGCCATTAAACATTAATTTGCCGTTAGCAAAATAAATCGTTAGCTAATAAAACAATGTACAAACATAAAAGCGCCACCATATATATATTATTTAATTAGAGACAGCTAACACGCATGCAGAATTAATAATAAACAATGCCAAAATATAAATAAATAAAAAATAAATAAATAAAAAAAAACACACTGAAAGCAAGTCATGTCAGCTAACATAATGACATTCCAACTGCCAATTCATGCATTTTAAACAAAATCACACATATATATGATGAGGCATTACTCTAATACTTGCAATACCAAAAGAAAACACTAGCTTAAAATGATGCTATAATACAATTTATAATCTCAGCATTAAAAAGTATAGTAAATATTTGTGTATATATGTTTAAATTACACACCATAATCAAAACCAACATGTACATACATCATGACATGTATACCAATCACTGGTAATAAGTGCAATACCAAAAAAGGCCACAAGATGCCACTCAAGTCATACGTAATACTTCAACAACACAAACATCATAAGTATATAAGAAAATGGTGGCATTATGAATGAGGTATGATTGTAATAACAGGTTAATAAACCATGGTATATTAATTTTCTACACAAAAATAATCATATTTACATAATTATAATAATAATAATATATTTACACAGCGCATATGAATCACAAAAATTAGTGTAAATTTTATTTTAATTATGCTAAATCACACCACCCTGTAATTGTGATAATCTAGTTTAAATAATGCCATAAAACGTTAATTCACCATTAGCAAAATAAATCATTAGCTAATAATAGACGCTGTATAATCATATAAAATACCATCATATATATTATTTAATTACAGAGTCAGCTAACATACATGCTATTGGCTACACCACCAAAACTCGCCACTAGATGCATCTTAAGTAATACGTAATACACCGCCTATCTTTTAAAATTTCCAATTCCATCCCAATGTTAGCTGTATAGCATGAGTGGAACCTTTGATTCATGAAAGAAATTCCAACGTATAATTCACGCAATATAAGTATCACCAACACATCCATATATATATATATATATATATATATATATATATATATATATATATATCTTTATTTATGTAATAAAAACACAATTAAAAGAATGTAATGTTTGTATAAACAAAATAAAAACAAAAAGAAAAAGAAAAATGGTTATGCGGTTTAACTTCTATAAGCCGCACAGCCGCAATGCTCCACAATTATTTTAATTACACATGGTCAACACCCGCTAATCATCATAATTACACAACATACTTTAAAATGAATCACATGCATATTAACGTTTGCTAACACATGCATTACCAAGAGATGCTGTTTAGATTAGGAATTACCACGCATATATTTATAAACCGTTTGTTATGAAACACAAAAATAGCAGTAACCATTATAATCACAACTATGACTTTTTTTAGTTTTTTTTTATCACAACTCTAATAATCTAATAAATGTATATACCCGCATATATTACAATTACCGATATATATAACAACTTTTAAGAACAATTGAAACATTTTATGAAACACAAAAATATGCAAATTTTCTACACAAAATATAATAAAAAAAAAAAAATACATATATACTTACATATGTCTGTATAAGCTTGCTCTGTCTCAGTCTTCAAAACAGCAGCTCTTTTAAAGGAAAAATGTATTAAGCGCATCCTCTATGGGCATGGTTATCTTGGTCAAAGGGGGGCGTTTACTTATGGCAGTTCAAATTTTAACTGAAATATTAAAAAATCTAAATAAAATTTCTATGGATGATGATATACTAAAAATGTTTAGGTCTTTTTAATGCCCGGAGAATTTCCTACCATTTGAGTCTAAACATGCTATAGTTTTAAAAACTTAGGCCCTCATTCAGAGCCGTACGCTCTGAGCAGAGCGCACGCTCTGAATGAGGGCCGCCCTCCATAAAAATGGAGCGTCCTCCTGGACGCTCGTATAGCTGTGGGTCACCACCCACAGCCTATACGAGCGTGCAGTTTGATGGCCGCGATGGTCTTGACCATCGCGACCATCGAAACTGCGAGCCGGAGCCTGCGGTTGAGGTTTTAAACCGCAAGCCCCGGAGTGATTTTGGCTCTATCAGAGCCAAAATAACTCCCACTGACATCACTTGTGATGTCAGTGGGCCGGCTTCTGATGGGAGGCGTTCCCATGGGAACGCCCCCGTCAGGGAGGCACGCCCCTGGCATGCCCACCAAAGGGGGCGTGCTGTCAATCAACATCGACAGCACGCCCCCTTTGATCAGACACAATGAGTGAAGGAAAGTCCTTCGCTCGTCGCGTCTGGCGCATGCGCACGACAGAGCTCCCGCCATCGTGCGCATGCACAGAGCACAACATCGACCCACTTGCGAGCGGGTCTGAATCAGGCCCTTAATCGCCTGATTGCTGATATAGGTATATATATATATATATATATATATTCATTGATTTAAATGCGGTATATCAGACATAGACATGTCTAGTTTAAAAACACGCGCGCAATATTTTACCAATCTGAATTATGTTAATTTATATATATATATATTTTGGGATGATGCAATTGAGATTAAAGACAGCCTAACAATGCGCTATTTCAATTTAATCATACCTGATGCATGATTCTGCATTTAACAGTGGACTGATTTAAACTTTTATTTATCATGTCTGGACATGCCTGATTTAGTGTATGCACAGATTGTATGACGAATATTTCCTCAGAATAATTCTGTTCATAGTCTTTCTGAAATACATCCTTATATTTGGAGAGGCATACGTGCACACCGGCGGCTAGATGATGTTGTATTTTATTTGTTTTAAAGTATTCGCCGTACGTCGTCTTAAAACAGCGCAATGCGTTAGAGGCGATCGCATCATACGGCGTACGCTTAATCGTTCTATGATACGTGTTATCATAGCTGTATATGAAGGCCTGGAAAACATCTATATTTCTGTAGGTATTCTGTGCTGTTTTTTAATTCTTAAATGTATATACCAATTCAGATTCCCACATCTCTCAATGCAGTAAAATTTGTAGGAAAACTTCCTTCCATAGGCATTCGCATGACCTTTCTGACAATTACCCATCTGACCTTAGGCAGCTGGTACTCCTAATCGATATAAAGCCATTGATCTTTTTGACATCTGTAGGTATTCTGCACTGTTTTTTAATTCTTAAATGTATATACCAAATCAGAAACCCATGGTCTAAACTCTCAATGTTGGGAAAATTCCCTTCTATAGTCATTACCATGACCTTTGTGACAATCAACCATCTGACCTTAGACAGATGGTACCCTTAAAGCACTTTGTTGTGTGTCCCTGTGAATGGGCGCTCAAACAATAGCTCTATGAAATGAATGGCTATGTATGAATGAGAGATCCTGATTCCTGTTTCTCACATTGCAATGCCATCTGTGAGAATTTACAGCCCCCAAGCACAGGTGAAATAGAACAAGCATTTTAACTTTATTTCAATATTAATCATTTAGAGGTGCTGCTTCTGCACCATCTAAGGGTTATTAAAATGTCCCTATTGCAGTTATGCATTTATCATTTTCTTTCTAATATGTTGTTCGTAGGCATAGTGGCCTGCTAGATAAAGATGTATTTACTTCAATAGCTATCACGAAGGGTTAACAACAATACTGTCTGATTAAACATTGACCCCATTTTATATCAATCAAACCCTATCAAAAAGTTAAGCGTGATGCACCGTTTCTTTTGTTCGTAGGCATGGCTGTCTGCTAGATAAAGATGTATTTACTTTTATAGCTATCATGAAGGTTTAACAATAATACTGTGTATGGGACAAAACATCTTACTGATGATGCTTCATCTAACAGCAGCACTATCTGATTAAACAATGCACTCATTTTATATCAAGGCCTATCGCATTTATACACATTTGATTTCAATTTTTATATCAAAATCCTATAAAAAAAAAGATATTAGTTTTTATATGGATTTAATATGTCTCAATATTAAATCCATATAAACTGATATCAAAAAGGGGAGGAAAAGTGGGAGTGCCAGGGGAGGAGTTAGGGGAGGGGCTGGGGGCGTGGTAACTGTCAAATTAAGTTTGACGAAGAAGTGTTCTCTATCTACTGCAGTCTCCCGGTCCATGGCTGCCTGACGTTCTGCAGTCTCCCGGTCCATGGCTGCCTGACGCTCTGCAGTCTCCCGGTCCATGGCTGCCTGACGCTCTGCAGTCTCCCGGTCCATGGCTGCCTGACGCTCTGCAGTCTCCCGGTCCATGGCTGCCTGACGCTCTGCAGTCTCTGTAGTATGTAACCTCTCCACAAGCTGCAGTATTATAGTTGGGTCAGGCTCCTTCACATACTTCAGAGCTGACTGCAGGTACTGATCCAGGGCACTGACCCCACTGGAGTTACGATGAACAGGCCCCGTAACTTCCAGTGCCATCGGCTCTACCACAACAGACTTGATCAGCTGTTGCCTGGTTTGGTCTTTAGTGGGCAGACCCTTCTACCTGCACCACGCCTCAAGCTATTCCTTCTTGAGCTCTCTGCAGTTTACCATCATTCGCCAAAATAAAAGAACAGGGATGGGGTAACAAAATTGCTTTCACAGTGTGACCTTTTACTAATATAAGCCTTGAGTGCCGGTAACTGATGAACTTGGGTTCCTCTCTGAGATTACTTCCTCCTTCACTTAAGTTTTTAAAAAAATAAAACACTTATTATCCCACCTCTGTGAACCAATTGTCACAAACCTCCGGTCGATCTCTCCAGATACGCCATGCCTGTGACTTTTACAAGTTAACTCAGCTCGTGTGGTTAAATACCTGAAAGCTGCCACCAGCAAAAGTAACTTTAATGCTTCAGCATAAGGTGAGCTTTTGCTCTCACCTGCATACACACTTAGAACAATTAGGTAACGTGGGCTAAGTTTAGGCCTTGGGTCATAAAAACACAGTTCCAGAACTAGAATTAATGTTTTAATTCAAGAATACCTTCAAAGCTTAGTAATATAAAGTTACAAGATCATAATATTAAATAAAAGGTTGCACACAAGTTACTTACGATTTTAAAAAATAAAAGGGAAGAAACAAACCACACTGTTGTCTTAGGTGATTTGGGGGACAGGGCAGCCCCTAGTGACGAGCTCCGATTTAATCTGTACCACACAATAGCCCCTCATATGAACCCTGACCCAGAAGTTGGTTACAGTTTTATGCCTGTTTCTCCAGTCAGTTCTGGGTCACTCTTCTCTGTTGGGGTAGTTTAATCCTTCCATTGCTTAGGTGACTGAAACACAGGGTTTCTTGGTCACTTGAGCAGGGGTGAGTTCATTTAATTAATCATTGCTCACTCCATCCTGTTTGGAGCTCAGAGATTAGGCCTGTGCCCATAGAACTGGACACTTTTTTTACAGATGGCTAGGGGAAAGTTTTCACACCTCGCTGGTCGGTCTATCTCTCCTTTGTCTGTAAGCCTGACCCCCTGTGGGGTTATAACCAGACTCCACTTTTTGATCCCTGCTTCAAGTGACAAAACCACAGACATTGACAACTTATTTCATCAGAGCCTGGTCAAATGGCTGGTAATTTCCAGGATCATCTATCTTATGTGAAATATACAAATTGACACAATTCTAACTGAAGCAGGAATGTAGAACTTCCCAACCTCTCTTCACTCTAGGTTCAAAGGCTTAACACCCTTCACACATGAGTAACATTACAACCAAGTCAACAAAAGGGCAAGCTACATGTTTATACCAATTACGTATCCTGTGCAGTTTTGCCCATGCAGACACAAAAATCCATCTTTCGCGACAGCCATTACCCAGTGAAGCTTTGGACCTGTACTCTGACTAGTTGTCATTTACCTACATGGTGTAGCAGGGCCGTAACTAAGGTGGTGTGGCCAGTGCCTCTGCACAGAGCGCAGTCTGCCCTTGGGTGGAATCGGCCACCCACCGCAATTTCTATGTCAGGCCAATCGCTGCTATGTATATACTAGCAATGATGTGATCGGCTCCAGTCCTTCACTGCAGCCCTGCCGGCTGCCTGTCTAAGCTGTTAATGACAGCTGAGACCTTCCCTGGCTCCTGTTCTCAGTACATTTTGTGTATGGACAGGCAGAGCCGGATTATGGGAAGGGTGTAGTCACAGGGGGTGAGTGGTTACAGCCATGTCAAGAAAGTCAGCTGAAAAAGACACGCTGCTGCTGAGAGCAGATACCCTCTTTGACCAATCAGCAGTGCTTCCTGTACTGTCAGTCACCATCAAGTTGCACATGACAGGGGAAGGGGAGGAGACAACAGAGACTACTGTGCTCTCCCACCCTGCTCTCTGCTCTGCACAAGCTTCAGGCACAGTGACAGGATCCATCTAAGCAGTGTGAACTGAGCTGCAGATTCTTTTCTGATAGGATATGAGCGGTATAAGGTACATTAATAAATATCTGCTTTCCCACTGCAGCCTGCCTGACAGCACACACAGTTCCACATAATGCAGAACAAAGGAAGAAACAGATGGGAGAGAGAGAGAGTCCATGAAGGTGGGAGGTAAGGGCTGCTCCTGTTTTGATAGCAGTGCAGTGGCTGTAAATGTTATGAGGAGAGGTAGAGAGCCTGGAGGCAGGATCCTTCTTGGTCCTAAAGAGCTGAAATAACATTCCTCAGTCACAGGCAGCATGTCCAACCTTTGGTTCCAGCAAGAGCAGCTCTCCTAATAAATCCTGATTAGGGAACAGTTGTGGAATCATTTGCTAACCCCATATCACACATTTGCATTGTAACACATTTCTGCCTGACTAGATTTTGCCCTGGGAATCTGCAAAGGGTTAGTTTCTGGGACAGACAGATCAGCAGTATTGTTGTCATCACATACAATTATAACCAAATTACACTGGTCCGCATAATTTACCAGGGGGAAAATAAGGCTAGCTTGTACATTTGCATCATTAACAACATCACTGTTATATATGTAGTGTACATTCTCCCCAAATTACATCCCAACAGTACTGTAGAAGGTAATCTGTCCAGCACCCCACCCACTCCCTGCACAGCAATAGTTTTCCCTGGAATAATGTCCTCAGGGCCCACTAGGGCTGGGTGGATGATTGTCAAGTCTGAGCCAGTCTAATAACCCAAGTGCAACTTGATGTCCTACATGGACCACTTGTAGATTTGTCTGGGGAGTGTCCTTGGGGACCTTTCACACACAGGATGGCTGGCACAGGTTTCCCTGCCAAGCCACTCACAGGAGAGGGTGTTGATTTTATTCTTCTTGGGGCAATCGACACTGTGTTCCATCTCATTGCAGTCCCCCACCCCTTCAAAAGGTGCAGCAACAGTTGGTTTTGCATGGGTCCATGGGGTGATCCTCTGGGTCATCTCTCTCTCCATGCTGCTTGTTCTGGCTTCCCCCAACTCTTCACCACTGAAGCCTGAGAACTGATGTACTTGTCTGCCAGGCTGGAAGCCTCCTAAGATGTTTTGGGATTCTGATCCGGGACCCCACTCTTTGACCTCCGCTGGAGTGCAAAGAACTGTTCCTGGTGAATGAAGTCTTTTAGTTGGTCAAAGTCTGTCACCTGCAATCCATCAACCCACTGATGAAAGATGGTGGAGAATTGCACTACTAGTCCCGAATAGGTATCAGAGGGACTATGCTTTGAGTCTCTGAACTTTTGTCGGTAAGCCTCAGGGGTGATGTTGAAATGCTGTAATAAGGCTTTCTTAAATGCAGCGTAATCGCTGTTCAGATCCTGTGTAAGATCTGAAAATGCTTCCAAAGATTTTCCTCTCCGCACAGGGGTTAAAAAGCTTTCCCATTCACTGGGGTCCAGTGAAAACAGTTGGCAAGTTTATTCAAACCCCTGAGGAACCTATCAAGGTTGCTGTTCTTCTCCAACAAAGGGAATTGGTAGTGCCGGGGCTTTTTTCTACCCTGGTCAGAGGTGAAATTCTGGCAGTGGAGTGTGGCCAGCTCAAGCTGGAACTTGCATTCGGCCTGGTGTTCTGCAGCCCTCAGCCTCTCGGTCTGCCCTATGCTCGGTCAACTTTTGGCAGCTTCAGCTTCCTGGTCATCTTGGTGTGCTGCAGTTTCCTGGACATCTGTGTGCTACAGCTTTCCTGTCCACAGTCGCTTGGTAGTGCTGCACCAGCTGTATGGCTGTTGCTGGGTCCACTTGCTTCATATGCCTGATAGCCATTTGAAAGTAACTCTCCAGTCTAGGCCCATGTGACCTAGAAGGTGTGTCCTACCCTTGCTAGGCATCCGTTGTTAGGTCCAGTATAGACTGAGCCTGTGCAGTAGGGTTGTCCGTTGTCTGGCTACCTTTAGCAGCAAGATTCTGATCAGCCTCCATCAGTGCTTGGGCCAGCCAATCTTTGCTCTGGCCAGTCCAGAAAATGTTTTGGTCCATACACATGACCACAAGGTCATCCCTTTTCAGGGAATTACATAATTTTACATAAACATGTATATAACCAGCTCATATATCACTGCACAGTGATACTACAAGTATTTTATGATGACAGAACTAAGCATGTATACTTTATACTCATACACATAAAACTAATAGGGCATGACTTACCTTGTAAAGACAGGATGCGGGTGAGGAAGCAGATGGTGAATATCAGCGCTGAGTAAGTACAAGGAGTACAGTGAGTATAGGCATAGTGAGGAGAGGAGGTGAGAGGAGTATTTATATAAGAGTCCTGTCCTCTCCGATGTTGGGGCTCTGTGTCAGGGGTGGATTAGGCCCCTGGGAAAGCAGGAATATTTCCACAGGTCCAGTCCCATCCACATCTGCCAGGCCAGCTCACACTATGGCAGCAGAGTGCTATTTGTCTGTCTCAGTGATAGTAGCTGAAGGGGTAAGGGGTAACATGCCGCTTTGCTAGGACATTCTTTGCTGATATACACATGGGTCACCCAGCTAACTGAGTTGCTCTTATGCAATAGATCTGATAGATTTCGGCTTTCTGTTCCGCTCACTGAGAAAATAAGCCATAATTACGTTAAAGTATTTAAGAATTATAAAAACAATTTCTATATTTCAAATTTTTGAATATTGATAAAATGTTTATACTAGGAGGAAAGTATATTTTCAATTAATTTCTTTTATTACCAATATTCTAAGATGGCAAAAACAGATCAAATAATGTGATGCCACCATGATGCTAGTTGGATAGGTTTGCTGAGGCAAATGGTAGGAAATCTGATTACCTGCAGGTTATTTATTAGGTTTGTTATATAGCGCAGCAAATTCCATTGCGCTTTACAATTTGAATCAACATTAACATTTTACTGGGTTGTAAAAGACATACATAAAGGTAAGAGGGCCTTGCTCGCAAGCTTACAACATATTAGGGAAATAGGTTTTGATACGCAAGGATAGGTGCTACATATTGCAAATTGGTCCAGCCCGATTTACAGATGTTCTTGATGGGCTGTATAATCCAATCACACAGGAAAGTTGGCCTAGGGTTAGGGGGATGTTAAATTGAAGAAAGAGAAGATAAGTGTTTACTATAAGAAGGGAGTTAGGGATGCTATAAAAGGTTGTGAGCGGCTCTGGAATCTGATAAGTTTGTCTGAAGAGGTGAGTTTTCAGATAACACTTGAATGTTTGGAAACTAGTAGAAAGTCTTATTGTGCATGGGGGGGAGCATTCCGCAGGGTGGGTGCAGCCCAAAAAAATTCCTGTAACCATGCATGGGAACAAGTAATGTGTGGGGATGGGAGACGCAGATTTTCTGCAGAGCGGAGCTGTCTGGTTGGAAGATATTTTGAGATAAGTGAAGAGATGTGTGTTAGAGTGGTTTGGTTAATGGCTTTGTGTGAGTGTAAGTATTTTAAATTGAATGTAGTAGAAGGACCGGCAGCCAATGAAGGGACTGACAGTGGATCAGCAGACACTGAACGTTTGGTGAGCAAGATCAACCTCACAACTGCATTCAATATGGATTGTAGTGGGGAGAGCCTGTTTTTGGGAAGACCAATTAGGAGACTATTGCAATAGTCAATGTGGGAAATAATGAGTGCACGTATTAGTTTTTGCAGTGTCTTGCGTAAGATATGGTCGAATGTTTTTAGATGTATGAAATAGGATTTAGAGACAGATTGAATGTGGGGAACAAAAGACAGTTCAGAATCAAGGATGACACCAAGGCAGCGAGCTTGTGGGGTTGATCGTCGAGTTGTCAACAGTAAGAGAGATATCAGGTTAGTAACTACTATTGGCCGGTGGAAATATAATTAATTCTGTTTTGGATATATCAAGTTTGAGGTGGCGAGATGACATCCAAGATGAAATGGCAGAGACATTCAGTGACATGGACCAGCACAGATGGTGACATCTGGGGAAGATAGGTACATTTGAGTATCTTCCATGTACAGATGATACTGAAAACCATAAAGCTGATTAGTTTACCAAGAAAGGTGTTCTAGATTGAGAAAAGCAGAGGACCTAAGACTGAGCCTTATGGAACTCCAACTGATAGAGGTAGCGATGTGGAGGTAGAATCAGAAAAACGAACAGTAAAAGAGCGATTAAATAGGATGAGAACCAAGAAATGGCTGTGTCTTGAAGACCTAGGGATTGTAGTGTTTGGATGAGAAGAAAGTGGTCAGCAGTGTCAAAGGCAGCAGAGAGATCTAGAAGAATTAGAAGTGAATAATGGCAGTAACCAGGTCAGGACCTTAGTGCTGTCTCAGTGGAGTGTTGGGAATGAAAGCATGACTGAAGTGGGTCCAGTAAGTTGTGGGTGTTAAGAAAGTGTGTGAGGTGAGTGTAGGAAAGTCTCTCCAGTAGCTTGGAGGGGCAAGGGAACTGGGAGATAAGACTGTAATTTGAGAGAGTGTTAGGGTCAGAATTTTGTTTTTTCAAAATGGGAGTGATCACTGCATGCTTGAACAGTAATGGAAAGATACGAGTAGAGAAGTAGAAAATCTGTGGGATAAGCACAGGAGACAGTGTTTTACTGATTTGTGAGGGTATAGGATCAAGAGGAGAGGTAGTAGAGTAGGATTAGTAGAGTGTGGATACTTCATCTTCATTAGTGGGGTCAAATGATGAGTGTGCCACTGGGTTCAGGTAGGGAATTGAATGAGTCTCTGGCTAAGGAAGTGCATACCATTTCATTTCTGATATTATCAATCTTGTTCTTGAAATAGGAAGCAAGATCTTGTGAACTGATAGTGGGTGACAGAGGGGTAAGAAGTGATTTAAATGTATTAAGTCATTCGGGGTTAGAGGCTTGGGCAGAGATGACAGATTAGAAATATGTTTGTTTTGGCATTATCCAGTGCATTACGATAAGAGTAGTAGATAGTCTTATATGTGAGGAAGTCACTTGGAGTATGAGACTTTCACCATTGATCTACTTTATGTGAGTTTTTGCAGATTTCTTCTCAATTTGGAATGATACGGTTGACGTCTAAGTCTATGCAGAGTGTGAAGGGTAGCTGGAGCTACTTCATCACGGGCTAGCTCTAGGGTCTGGTTGAGGTGTGATACAGCAGTCTCAGGAGAAGTAAAAGTAGAAATAGGTAAGTGATTGTTGCAGAGAGGTGGATAGTTATTCAAAATTAATAGCATTAATATATCTGCAGGTTTGAGGAGGCTTGGTTGATTTGATTGGTATTGAGGTTGACATAATGGAGGAGAGTGATGAGTAGAGGAGTCAGTCCATTTGGGAGAGGCCAAGAGAGGATGTTAAGGAGAGAAGTTTGGAGACATGAGGGGATTGTGGACTGTCAATGGGGATACTGAAATCACCCATGAGATGGTGGAGATGTCGGAAGATAGGAAGTGAGGGAGCCAGGCAGAAAAATGTTCCATAAATTGATTGGGTGGTCCAGGTGGGTGATAGCAGCAATGCACAGAGAGAAAGGGGTGAAAGTCCTATTAGAATGTACTTCAAATGATGTAAATGTGGAATAACTGTGTATGTAAAAGATTGGGACAGTAGTATTCCTACTCCACCTCCTATACTATTACCATTCCTGGAGGTGTGTGTGTGAAGTGTAGGCTGCCGTGTGAGAGTGCTGCAGGAGAGGCAGTGTCTGATTGTGTGGGCCATGTTTCTGTTATTGCCAGAAGATTGAGGTTATTTGAAATAAAGAGGTCATGGATGGATGACAAACACCGACGATCAATAATGAAGCTCAGCTGAGTGTTCTATAAGGGGGGTATATATAGATTACAACAAAGAGCCTATTTTACGCTTCTGATGAAGGACTGTTAAAGTCTGAAACGCGTTAAGCGTGGGCTCGTTTTCCAAGTGACTACACATTGGGGCAGTTGGTAGGTTCCTGAGGAACATCCAGTTATCCGGACCTGTGGTGTTTCCCACTCCTAATATTCCATCTAGGACAGACCCTCTTTGCTGTTGCTGCTGAATTGCCACTGTGGATGTTATTTTATATCTGAATGCTTTCTACACATTGTAAGTATAATATATCATTAAAGTGTCTTTTAAAAGATTGATCTGCACTATATCTATTTTTTCCTCCTGTCCATATGTACCTATCTATGTTGCTGCTGGCTTAACAAGTACAAACGGAGGTTGAATAATCCTGATATCATGTACTAAGGACTTGTTAAATGGACTATCTAAGGAGATCAATACATCAATGTGGAAACTACCATCTATATGGTGATTATTATATGTTGAGTGTAAACTTGTGTATTGGGAGAGCGCTGTTAATTGGTGTATTCACTTATTTTTGTCACTGACAACATCACAAAAATAGGTAATGACTATTGCAACAATTTAAGATATCACATACATTTAAATAAGTTGATTGAATAAAGTTCAGAGTATGAAGATTGCAGGAGGGTGAATATCACATACCTGAGAGATGATAAAAAGAAGATGGTTAGGTCCAGATAAATGAAAACTTTTTTAACTGTTCATTTTGGATACTTTGTGCATAGGATACTTCGTGCATGGGATGCACAGCTCAAAATCGAGCACAGCTTAGATCTGGCTAGCAAGATACCATCAGCAATAGGGTTTGTCCATGATAAATGTGTACTATTTGCTCCTAGAGTGTCACATACATCAACAGAGTTTCTAATACAAGAGAACATAAACAAGTTAGTATACATAATATATGTCCAAACACCATACACACCATTAAACACTTCATAAGCTATGATTTGTATACATAGAAACATAGAATTTGACAGCAGATAAGAACTTCAACCCTATTTTCTCCATAGATCTCTCTTAAGGCACCATTAGACCTTGGTGACTGATTAATATGTCCCAGTCTATTATGCAGTGGACTCCTTTTAGACAAAGGTGACAATAACATAGTATGGAACCTCTGCTTTCATTAAACATGTGCAGGTGTAAGATGCTATTGAGTCCAACCACCATTACAGTGCACTGAGGCAGGTGGTCTCTTTATTAGAAAATGGCAAAGATTCCAATGGTTGCGGTAGACTGAGACTGAAGGGAAAACCTCCTATAGGTATAATTTGAGGCAAAACCAATTAGTGGCCAATAGAAAAAGGGGATATATGTTAGTCCTTTTATTCAAAACCCTTTTTAATATATGTATACAGTGCCTTCACATTTTAGCTCTAGTTGTCATTGAATGACACATTTCACCTCTAATGACAAATGAATCATGCAGAAGCCCTACTTCTAAGCTATACTGCGTAGACAAGTAGCTGCTAAGCTATAGACAAGACTTTGTCTAGCAAGGGGCTGCAACTCCTTGAGTTTATTTTAGAAAGAAGAGTAAATGAGCATACTCTGACTGCTTGAAAGTATATTTAGGAGCCACCTGTCTGAGCATGACCTGTGGGCCTTGAATGTGAGCCCTGACCTCACCTATGAAATCTGGCCAAGAGTTCTGCATTTACCAGAATGAGCATGACAAGTGGCCTCTGGGCTAAACTCATTAGTCTAGCTCTGGTCAACCTTCTAGCCTATCACCATTAATGAGGGTGGCTCTACTAATTGCCTAGAGACTCTCTTATGCAGAAAAAGCCTGCAACTCCTGGTCTCCTATCCAGAGCACTGCAGGGCTTGTACGGCTTAGCTTTCTAGGTATGACAGAATCAATCTTTTTGAGAAGAATCAGCAGCACTAGTTATTTTTAAACTGAATTTGCCTTAACATTTGGTGCATTGGGTTGCTTTAGGATCTATCACCCCCATGTGAACATAAAGACGAGTCAAATTCAGGGCAAATACTGTGGGTGCATCTGGGAGTATTGTATAACTTTTTAAAACCCATTTACCATTTTTGATTAGGGTTGCTCTGCAGCAGGGATGGAAAATAACTGGCTCCTCAACTGCTGCTGAACCACACACCCCACCACAGTCTTAGCATGCCCTGATAGCAAACTGAGGCAGGGCATGCTGGGATGCACAATCTCCACAGCAACTGGAGGGCAGCCTACAACTCCTGTACAGGCTAGCTGTTGAAACTTTTATATCTCATGCCTCTGACTAAGGTTCCAGAGTGAAGTATATATGTTTTTGGGAGGTTTTACCTGCTAGTGCAATGCTGGCCCATCTCTATGTTGCTAGGCTTGCCTCTTTGAATAGGCTAAGGACCTAGTCACCTCTTCTAGCTCACAGTCCACTGAAGAGGAACATGGTGGACATTAATACTCAGGAGAGTTTAATAGTGCAACATTGGGTTTGGGACCCCTTTTTGTCTTAAATGGGTGTCCTAATAGTGCCAGCTTCGAACAGAGGTACTGTGCCAGCTATGGGCAGGATAAATGTTTCTGGTGTGGACACTGGTGCTTTGCCACCTCCAGGGAAGGATCCATTTGTGCCTGAATAGCCATCCCTGTGTGAATTTTCCTCCATATTCACTTTTGCACTTCATGTGTTGCCACCTTTGGCAATTTCAGGGACTGCTACATTTCTGTCTCTCCCATCATCAAAGTAATCTCTGGAGGGAGAGGTGTCTTCTGGCAGTAATTTGTTCCTCACACTCTGAGGTAGAAAAAAAAATGTATTCCACTTGACAGAAAAATATATTTCTTCATCATAATTAACAGCTTAAATGAGAGAGAATCACTGCTAGCAGGAAGAGGCCACTTTATTTCTATCTCTTGAACAGAGGTTACTAATGGCAGTGACTTTACCTCAGACTCTGAGGTTGGAAATCAAACCTTACACTCACATGAATATATGAATAGCAGTATAAATGATGAATAGTCACTGCCAGCACTGTTAGTGGCTCTCCTATCACATTATGGCAAGGCAAGGGAGGATAGCTGTAAGTATTCTATCAGAACAAACCCAGCTTCCTTCTGTGGCCCATGTTCAATTTGAGGCACAAAGTCCAGACTTTTTGCCAGCTGGACTTTTCACCTCCTTTGCTTGTTTTCCAGGCGGAAAAGTATCGTGCGCGTGCCCGCTATTCCCTGTATTCAATTCCAAAGTCAGAGAAATCGGGAATGGCGAAACCTGGATCAGTGAAAAGTCATGTCAATTTTTGGGTTTTGTTCCTAGGACCCCCTATAGATGTCCAGGCATGGGGGTTCAGTATAGGTACCCCTGTTTAGCCCTGCAGAATGTATTCTGCATTTTTAAATTTCCGCCGCAGGTGTTTTTTCCCCAACATTGAAGAAGTGATGCAGAAGAGCACTTAGTTTTATTTTCTTTTCATTTTTAAAAGTGGTCTCATCAAATTTGCGGAACATGAAAATTGGTACTAGCTTATTTTTAAGTCCCTAAACTAATTTTTTTTAAATTCTGCAAAAAAAGCACCTGCCGCATACTTACAGAATACCCCTAAACCTATTTAGCTATTTTTAAACACTTCCCGATTTTTTTTTACTTTTTTTTTTTTGCATATTTCATTTTAAGGGGGGTAAAGGCTGGCGAAAAATGATCCCTGTTTTTTTACATTGACTTTTCGCACCGGCGAAAAGTCAATGTAATTGAATATGGGGATATTTCAAATATGAGAAAATTACATAATCGGCGTTAAATTATCGCCGATTCCGACATTTCACCTCAAATTAAATACGGCCCAATGTCTGTGCTGTAGAAAAATCTGCCTGAGGGTGGGCTCAAGTGGTCACATGACCATTAGGTCAGAGAGCAGCTGCTTGGCCCCACCCTCCTGTGTAAGGACAAGCTAAGTCAGTGACAATTTTTCGCTTTACCTTGTCCCAGCGGTATCCGGGAGGCTTGTTCATCCACCCACCAGTTGTTGCTAAGTGGAAATCCTCCCGATGAACAAAGCAACTGCTTTATTGTTCTTTTTGTACTGTAATAATTATTCAATATGGGAGATCGCACAGAAATTTCCAGTAGTGCTTAAAAGCCTGTCCTCGCTATTATTAATGGGGACAATGGGTCTAATTCAGACCCGCTCGCAAGCAGGTCAATGTTGCCCTAGTGTGCATCCAAAGGTTCAAGCGATTAGCCTGAATGAAAAGGCAGAGACTCATAAACAGGGAACTATACTAATATGTGTGTGTGTGTGTGTGTGTGTATATATATCGATTTAGTCGCTATGCAATGGCTGCTGTCCAATTCCAATAGTGTTTTTCCAACTCGCAAAGTGATTTAATAGTAAAAGGTAGAAGAATAACAATTAATAAAAGTATAGGCGCTCTAGATCCAGCATAGTCATTGAAATCCTGAAGTCCGTGGTCAAGAGAAGACTGTATGCTAGTCCCAGAGCTCAGATTATATATAGTTGGTATTACATTGAAAACAGTAGAGACAATTGGGCATGTTTCTATTGATTCAGACTTCAGGTCATCCTGGTATAATGCAGGACATAGGTCAGTTCAAACGATGCCCTCCAAGGGTGGGAGTCAGCTCTCCAACAGCTGCATATGTATCTTCCTGCCAAAAAGCTAGTTCAAACTGGTCTATTTACATTACACACACAATACCAGTCTGATCATTAATTCCCTATCATCCATAACTCTCATACGCAAGGTGTGATCTCTTGGCCGATATTAACCTTGGTTATAAAAAACTGTGTGTTGGAACTATTTTAAGGTGAACTATTTTATAAGTGATTGTGTAAGTGTACATGTGTGTAGAAGTGTTCATGTGTTGTGGTTAAATATGCCCTTCCACACCATAGTGTGCTATTCTCATATTTTCAGGCACACAACAGTATTGATGGATATTAATTGGAAACGACTAAATTCAATTCAATTATTTGACTTCGACAGCTCCACCCTTTGCTGCACAAAACTATTGCCTAATTGTGCTTTCAATTTCAGGATTATAATATTTCTTCATTAAGCTTGATACCTGTACTTCTCATCACCATTACACTCTCATTTTCAGTGTTTACCTCAGCAGAACATTTTCCACACTTCAACACAGTAGGAACACTCATCCGATACATAAGCCAATTACTAAGATGACACCAAGTATAAGAATAAGGAGCTTACCTATGCTAGCAACCATTTCCTGTACCCACTCACCTAGACCTGAGAACCATTTTGTAGGATTCAACCATGAGAACCATCCTGCTACCCTTTCTCCTATCTCGTACAGTGAAGAATTATGGTTCTAACGAAATTCCCATTTTAATTGAAAGAATTCATCCATTTTCCAGTCAATAACTTCTTTGGAGTCGTCAGTATTGGTTATGTATGTGCAATATTTGACACAAAATTGGGTGGCCAAAGTCACACAATATCCACCAGTAATAGATGCGAGATAATTTAACACCAGTCTGTTGCACTAACTGCTTTTTATAAGCCTGTAGTTCCTTACCTGTATACCTGAAAATGTCATCATACATCTTAGTGATATTATCTATCAATTTAGCCAGGTCTTGAATATATCTAAAATTTAAAGTTCCCCATGCGATCCTGGTGGGATCTAATGCAATCATGATTTGGAAACCAGTGGTTTCACTAATTAACTTTGTAGCTGCATGTTATTCACAAGGAATCCTATTTCTTTTGCCACGATGTTCATACTGTGTGTGTATGTATGAAGGTGCTGTAGATCTATGGTTATCAATCATTCCGTCATGCGTAAGGGTCATAACCTCTGGGACTAATTTACCTAGAAAACGGCAACCCTTTGAACTTGGGAGTTAACCAGAAATAAGCCTTTCTTCCACAATCATAATACACATCATCTGGGAGGACATAAGGTACAGTACAAACATTGATAACATTACAAAGTTTTGACAAAACTACCCATGCCTCTTGTCTCCATCTGATAAAGACAATTTTCGGCATGGATAACATTTTGACAATAACCTAAAGTAACTTTACCAATGAATACTCTCCTATGTTTGTTAATACATCCTCATCTATGTTGTCCATCGCTATTCCTGGTTATTGGTGATCTTGAGAGTTTCCCATCAATACTGGTGTGGTAAGCCATTGTCTGATCAGATAGGTCAGCTTCCCAATTCTCCACTCTCTACATGTGAGATTTAGACACAAACACCAATCTAAGGAGTATTGGCAAAGCTTTAGACTAGAGGACCTAGTGATATTATACCTCCCATCTATGGACCTCCCTCCCCATAATTCGAGGACATCAGATGTTTAATGGGAATGGTGCTAGTCCTACATTATGTTGTTCCAGAGGCACGTGAGAGCACACCCAGCACTCAGTTTGGTTTAAGATCTTACTCACTAGGGAATGATAATCCTCTAGAGGATGCCCACCCAAATCCAGATTACTATGGGACTGGCATCGCTGGATGCACTTCTCTTCAACTAGGCAGCCACAGTTCTCACAGATACAATATTCCTCAAACAATAGCCCCTCACACTGTCTCAGAGTTCCAGATCTTTTCATGACCCCTGAACTGAGTTTGACAATGGGCTGTACTGATGTTTCTATCAACCTTTCCTCTAACTCCACTTCATCACTATCACTACCGGACCCTCTCTCCATCATCTGTCCTCAATCACAAAAATAGAATTTCCTATAAAGAATGAGAATTAGAAAAATCCTGGAACAAGAAAAGTATAAAACCTGCCGCTCCATTGCTGGGACAATAGTCTGTTAAACGTCTTTGGTTTAGGTGTCTTAGCTGCAGTCTTTAGGTCTCCCGGAACAAGTTGGCAATTGACAGATCTGTGTTGTCAGTCTCGACTTTGTCTTGTACCTTCTCCAGGTGGTTGACTTTCCTGCAGTGAGTAGAATGGACCCAAGTGCCTTTCTGCTACCTTCAGAGATGTGGTACTGGTCATCACACTTGGTACAGGCCTTCCCAACAGTCTGTTAAACAACCGGAGCATAAAATTGTGGATCAAAGCATATTCCCTAGGTTCAACATCATGATATAAAGATAGAATGGGCCACACCCTGCTGCGCTCCCTCAGATTTAAACAAAGCTGAATGTTAAAAGAGGAACTTATCTGATGGGTCTTTTTTATCTCCACATCGCAATGTTCCTCCCCAGTTATGTCTTAAAATTATGGATACAATGTGTATCGTCCTAAATGGTTCATATAAAAAAAAAATCAATCAATCTAGTGCAGCACAAATTTTATCAAGTGATAAATACCACAATGGTGTATATAAAAGTATTGCACTTCCAAATATGTGGAAGTATTGCACCTCCAAATAAGTGTGCCTCAATATCAACTTTTTAACCTTATGACACTCTTAATAACTTCAATAAAAGAATAATTCTACAAACATATCATTCAGAAAATGACAAATAAATTTAATAATAAATAGATCCAAAGAACAGGATCATAAAACATCTTCAGATGGATTTGCAAGAAGAAAAAACATCCACAACAATAAAGCTTATGAGGGTGGCTTCAAACCAGAATCCAGTTGATTAAGGTTCTCATCAAAAAATTAGATGGAAAGGTGTAATATTCTCCCAACTGAGATGGACTTCAAGCTGGAACACCGTCTGTTCTCCAACCGTCTGCTCCTGGCCAATGCGTTTCAATCAGTAAAACGCTGATCTTTATCAAGGCATATACTAGTGTGTCCCCTCTCCAGATATTTATATCTGGTAAAATTACCTGGTTGTTGGATGGAGCCACCCTCATTTACAATGATTCACATTTAAAACCATTCCAAATAAAACAATCATTAGATAAATATCATATTCTCTTTCATCACATGAGATGAAGCATAATCGCTAATATGATCTACTTAACTACCGTTTCCAACAGGAGTAAATTACTTAATTGTCTTAACGCATAACATAGATGGTCCGAGTGAGAAAAACTTCCCCGCATTTCCCCTGATTTTAAGTTCCGCATCAGTGTAAGATCGGAACTCTATTATACATAGAACATAAAGATGTGATCCCGTGTGTCACTGCTGTTTTTACTGGAAGTGCACCCGGAAATGCTTTAGCGGCCATCTTAAAGGGATTCTGATCCCTAAGATATCACGTGATTGAATCACGTGATATCTTAGGGATCAAAATCCCTTTGTTAAGATGGCTGCTAAAGCATTTCTGTTGTTGTTTTAGCTGTTTGCTCATTATTGTGAGATATTGCACAGGCACTTTATTATTGCTCTTCAAATCATCCTGTGGACCTATGATCAAATGAGGTTGTCTGTCATAAAGTATGTGAAAGGGGTACAGATTAAGAGGTCGTCTGGGAGTGGTTTTATGATGCTATGGAAGACTAGTGGCAAAGCTTCTGGCCACGCCAATCCTGTTTCAGCCATTATCTTAGTTTGTTCTTAAGGGTACCGTTTACCCTTTCTACTTTACCACTGGATTTGTGGTCGGTAAGGAGTATGAAGTCTGCTATTGATTCCCATAAGTTTACACATGTTCTCAAAGACATCATCAGTAAAATTAGTACCCCTATCACTTTCTATGATTCTAGGGATACCATATCTGCATACAAATTCCTGAACAATTTTCTTAGCAGTAAAAATTGCAGTATTAGTGGCGACTGGAAATGCCTCTACCCAATTAGAAAACAGATCAGTACTAGCTAATATATATTTGAGATTCCTGCAAGGTGGTAATTGGATGAAGTCAATTTGTATTACCTGAAAAGGTCCATCTATAGGAGGGATATGGGATGACTCAGTTGGTATTATCTTCCCGACATTTTTTCTCAAGCAAGTAAGACAAGACATTGCCTTCTAACTGGCTTAAGCAGAAAAGCCTGGTGCACACTAGTATGCTCTAACCAGCTTACACATACCTTCTTTACTCAGATGAGTCCGACCATGTGCTGCCTCAGCCAAGCCTGGGTAATATGCCCTGGGACCACGGGCCTACCTTATCCATCTCTCAAGAGTCCAGAGGACTCTTGACCACATCCCTTCACCTTCCAGACTGCCTTTTCCTGTAGGGAACACATCTTGCATTTCAATTAATTTCTGTGCATCTATTGTCTTAAAAACCATCATTTTGTCAGTTGATATATTTACAGGTAACCCTGCTGGCCATTTGGCAGCTTCATCCGCCCTGCTATTGAACACCGACACCGGGTATTCTTCGTATGATTGGGCTTTGCATTTTATGATGGCTACTGCCTTCGGTAAATGTATCGCTGTCAGGAGTCCTTTTATGTGTTGTGAATGTGCTACTGGTGTGCCTGCCACTGTCATAAAGTTCTTATCCGCCAATGTTCCCCAAAATCATGTACTACCCTGAAGGTATACCTAGAGTCAGTGTATATATTAGCTGATTTACCCTCTGCCAACTCACATGCTCTCCTTATTGGCACTGGTTTGGCCACTTGGGCTGAGTGAGGTAGGCTAAAGGGGTTCAGCTTCCATAACATCCTCATCATCTACAATAGCATAACCATAGTTCTCCTGTGTCTGTCTTTGACAACTCCCATCCATGTAAAATTTAAAATCTACATTTTCTATGGGTGTGTCACTTTATGTCCGGTCTCGCAGAAAAAGTCTGGTTCAGATATTCCATACAATCATGTGTATCAGTATACCTGCAAAACTCACCCCCAACCAGAGTCTCTTTTCCTTCCACCCTTTGTGCATCTCGGCATGTATGGTAAGTATGTAGCTGGATTTAAAGTATTGCACAGTTTGGTGATGTTTGCAGGTGCCATCAGAGCTAGTTCCCCCTCTGTGAACCTTGCTGAAGAGACATGTCTGGTTTGAACTGACTTCAACAGAGCAGAAACTGCATGTGGTGTATAGACAGTTGATTCATGTCCTAATACTACATCCTCGCTCTTACCAGAATAGCGGTTGCTGCTACACTTAAACACATTTGGAGAGATATTGTCACAGTGTCCAATTGTGCACTGTAGTATGCTACCAGTCTGCTAGTGATACCATGTTTCTGTGTAAGGATACCTGCTGCACAACCATCAGCTTCTGTACAATATAACTAAAAGAGCTTTTCATAATCTGGTATCCCCAAGGCTGGTGCTCTTGTCAGACTATCTTTAAGGTTAAAGAATGCCTGCTCTAACTCCCTAGCTAACTAACCTAACTAACCTAGGGAAATCTCATCCATGTATACTGCACCCCTTTGTAGGAGAATGCACTGAGAAATTGACAGTCAGGGTGAAGGGGGACCAAGATGAATGCAAAGTAAAGATCAATGACAGTGAAATGGATGGCAGATTGTGGGATCTGCATAAGGATGACAGCTGGATTGGGCACTACAGGGAATTGGCTCTCAACAACTTTAATTTCCATTAGGTCCTGGACTAATTTATTGCCCCTCCTCCCACTCTTCTTTACTGGGAAAATGGATCTATTGGCTGTGCTTGATGTATGAATTAAGATCCCTTGTTGTAGCAGCCTCTCAATTATAGGATACACTCCTAATTCCACCTCCGGTTTTAATGGGTATTGTGGGATTTTTGGAGCTTGCCTGCCACTTTTCAGGTAAACCATTACAGGAGCTACATTCGCCTTCAATCCAGTGTCCTGTCTTTGGTCCATAGGGAACCAGGTATTTGCAATAACCTCTTCTTTACCTAAGATGGACTTTATTCTAGAATGACAGTGTAGCATTACCCTTTGTAGGGTGTTCAATATGTCCTGTACCTCATGTGCAACTTTATCTGGTATGTCTAGGAATATACCATCAGGGGTATAGTAAATGACACATCCCATTTTGCGCAACAAATCCCAGCCATGTAAGTTAGTAGGAGCTGCTGCAGCCAATCGAAATTAATGCTTGGTGTGCCGAGGCCCGATAGTAACTTCTGTGGGTTTAGTCAAAGGGTAATGTAGCACTCTCCCCATTACTCCCATTGCTGGAATGGTTTTGTTAGTGACCTATAGATTTAAAGGAGAAGTTATCACTGATCTTGCCGCCCCAGTATCTACAAGAAAGGTTTGTTTTTTTACCAGATAGATCAACTGTCATTGTAGGTTCTTCCCTAAGATCCTGAGTTAACCTTCCTGGCTGTAGAATACAGGTATGACCTGACCCCTAGTGCTGGCTGTCACTCTCCTGCAAAGCATTTACTGCTATGATGTGTGTGGGCAACTGTTGGGAATTTTCTGAAACTTGTGTGTGTCTTCTCTGTGGGTATCTATGTGATTCCCTCTTAGGTGGCCCATAACTTCCCTCTCTGCAGTGCTTCCTTATGTGTCCCTCATTATGGCAATTATAACACCTCACTATCATACCTCATTTTCTGTATGTGTTGTAAGTTTGTGGCTATGTGTGTAGACCTTCTAAAGTCTGGATACTTACCATCATTAGCCTATCACTTTGTGCCTCTTTCTTCTTACATATATTTTTATCATGCTCCATGGCAGACTCTCTAAGTGCATCTACCACAATTCCTCTCCAGTTAGGTAAAGAGGTTTGCACCCTGGTCTTCAGATTTTCCTTGAAACAATCCATTAGCAATATAACAGTTACATCCCTGTGATGCACATCATCCTTTATATCCAATATCCCTGTGTACTGGGTCATTGCTGACACAGCTCTGGTAAAATAATCTGCTGCAGTCTCTGCGAGGATCACGGGTTTATGCATGCATTATTTTCACCCTCTAGCCGTTCACCATCTTGAGAAAGGCAGAAAGGTTATAGCACTCTCTCGCACAGTACCCCAGGTCCCTTATGAGTCCCTTTTAGATCGCACAGGAAATAAAACAATAGCAAAGGTATAACAATACCTTTAATTTTACATATCACTACTTCTACATGTAAAAACAACAACTACACACTATTATACAAATATATACAGAAATGCCAATAGTATTAGCTAAACTTTGGGGACCCCAAACACATGTTCCTACAGCAGAGGCCCCTTTAGTGTTAGAAAGGTGGACAGTTACTCCATCTGGCTTACCCACCTGGGCTGGGGACACCACACTTGTGCGAGGCTGCTGTGTGGATCCACGCTTCTCCAGGAAATGGCTTCTCCATCCCTGAATTGCGGTTCCCGGCTGCTTGGCCTGATGGTCCTCTGCTCATCAAAAGCATGGTGTGCTGACCAGTGACCTAGCTCCAGCTAGCACACCAGTCGCACCCCCACAGGACCCCCTCCAGTTGGAGCATACGCATTAGCTACCTGGATGGCAGGCTGGCAGGATCTCCCGACTCCTTTGCCCAGGAGTCCTGCCACTCAGGCTAGGACCTCCACTCCACCCAGGTCTCAGGTCAGAACTACTTAAAAACCCCTGTGCTTGCCATTATGAAAACTCTCATTTTCCCATGATTTGGTGACACCCCTGAGCCCTGCTATTGGGTGATTTGAATGCTCTGTACAGTTAGTGATCATATCATTCCCTGCTCCCCCCTCTGTGGATATCTGTGCCGGCCAGTCTTGCAATGTCCACTTTGGTACAAAGGAAACTTAATCATGTTGATAAGAGGGCTGGCTCCCCTGGGGCTATAGGAGTCCCTGTTTAACCCCTCATACTTATTTGTGATGTCACATGCCATTCAGCTGATTCTAGCTTCCTTCCTAGAGCTTAGAGAGGGGGAGGGGCTGTGGGGGTTATAAGTAGACATACCCAGATGCCTGTACATTCCAGTGGGATAGGGGATGTCTCCACCTGCATCCTCACCACACATTACATCAGATACACATGTCCTATGCATCTTATATGTACCATATCAGGCTTTAGAGATGTTATACACTGATAGGCACAAACACTTGTGTATACAGTTTCTACATATTATACACAGTAACACAACATCAAATTCTCTGGGGTGTTAGGCACTAGTGCTATAGTGTTTCCCACTTAGATTACGGGAGCTGCTGGGCACACGAGTTGTCCAGACTCGTATGTAAGTATCAAATAAAAAGGAGGTTGTGACCAGCGCTAACCTAAAGTGTGAATGCTTAGGTTGGTATGCGACCTGTACCCAGTAATATATACCAAGTGTTTTGCATATGGAAAAAATTGGGGAAAGAGAGGCAATGGGAGTTGGTATACGTCTAATAAATTGTATTTATTTTAAAGATGAAGATATTATGATAAAAAACAAACAGTGTGGGCAATAGTTCCTGTTAGTATGGCTCTTATTAGGTGAAGTCAGATGGCTCCTTTTAGGGTGCCTCTTTCCGTAGGGTAGAGCTACACCTACGTGTACCTATGGCCAATTGCTCTAGAGTTGATTGAGCTGGCAATGGTAGGCTCAGTTCAAAATAACGTCCTTGTAAAAGCACCCTGGTTGTAGGTTACATAAGTGGACTCCTTTAGGGTGACACTTTCCGTATAGCACCAAGTGCCTACGTCTCCCTTTTAACACTAATCGTGACAACCTTCCGGGTGTGTGTCTGTGATCTCACTTATGTTAAAATACCTTACGCCTGGGTGTATGGCATGGGTAATGATGGATCTCTGCTTATACTTCACACACTGTACTCCTGTATGTGCATTTTGAGTCTTATGGAGGTACAGTGGAACAGGTGTGGTGAGGGGTCTTGGTCTGCCCTTGCTAAGGGGTGACCTTTCGTATGATTAGCTGCATCATGTGTCCACTCACAGTCAGTGCTGAACAGTGAAAATTATATTTGTGGGTATCCAGTGCAGCGTCCCGCACTACTGGTCTTACTGGTGGTGATCACTTGCGTGGTAGAGCTTCACCCACATCCCTTATTGTCTCCTTCAGCCGATGGTATGTGGAATGGAATCACCTTCTTCCTGCTGGAGCATCACTTGCTCAGTCTGTATGATTCTGCTAAATGTTTCTTATTAAATCCAGCATGTTGGACCCCGGTACAACTTACGCTTTATACAGAAACTCATCTTTAGCATTCCAGTTTGTGATGTGTTTAAAGCATGTAATTTTACTCAATAGTATTTCATTGTTCTTCCTAAACCGTGCATTAACACCATCCAAAATTTCACGATAAATATCGGCATCAGCGTGCAGCTCTGGATTAGTTGTCTCATAATCTGCTTTTGTGTCGGGCATTAAGCGTTAAAGATGACATTTCTTTATCAAACTGCTTACTCAACACCAGATATTTCTGCAAAGTGGCAGTGTAGCTGTTTTGCCTTGTCATATTCCTATAAGTCGTCATTGTTTAGTATGTTTACTATCTCTACATCTAAAGTGTGCTTTGCAGTTTTACGTATATCACCGTTACCCGGTTTGTTGTGTAAACGTTCTATCTGCTGCTGAGTCACTTTTACATGTGTTTTTTCTAAAAAAAAATCTCTAAATCCAGTTGGTTTGTCATATGAAAGATTCAATGCTTTATGAAGCTCTTGAGCTCTTTCCCAAATCACAGTCAGTGGCGTTTTCTTTGTCCAGAAGCTTGCAAGCAGCCAAACACAGATTGTTAATGACATTGTTAAAATCGTACAACATATGTCAGTGTTTTTCAATAATAAGACTGTGCGGGATACGCCTTAGGCCCCGCCCTGTTGAAGCACCACCTGCTCTATTCCTACAGTGATCACAAATCTTAAACTGTCTGATAAGAACTCAGCATTACTTTGAAGTGTGTTCATTATCTGATTCAAGAAAGTGACTGCATCTAATATTCTGCATGGCTTACGGTGAGAATAGATTGCATTGTGTAAACTACCACCTTCCAACTGTAACTGAACACAATCATAGTATCAACACCTACCAGGAAACTATCAAGCCTAGTCTGTTTAGCATCATGTACAGCCCGAATACCATGTGCAAAAGATGTAACCCTTTCCAGATTGACAAAACTATAATGATGACGATATTAAACAGCTCTGAAATTTGGACGGTGATGTTCAAACCTATCAATGGACTCTAAATAATCAGGCTGTGCTTCCTCATTTCCTGATGATGTGGGGCTGCGCGCTCCACCCTGTATGGGTGAGTCTGTGTGTTCAGTACCGCCCTGTTATGATGGTGATCGTGATTCTGCTTCATGCGGTATTACATGTGTTGGCTCCAGCTTTAGGGCACCATTTCGGACATTTTTACATTTTTGCACTTTTTGACAACCTTACTGATTTCCTGATTACCATTTTTGACAACTGCACCATTACGTCGGCTTTTAATGTCTTACAACATGACATTCTTAATTACAGCTCGATTAAAACCACAACCCATCATATCTAGCCACTCGGCTTCTTCATCATTGTGAAGTATATTTTCTTTTACAATGGGCCATGTTTCATCAGTGATCTCTGATTTTTGACATGGCATCAATATACGGAGTGATTAATTTTTCAAGGTCATGCAAGTGTCTTTTACCGCTCTGCATTAATTTCTTCATGATCGCTGACAGGGTTCTTGTTATTTGTTCCATAAATGTGACATCTTTGCAAAGTCTACCCACCAGTGCATAATACTGTAATTCTGCCTATTTGTGCATTCTGGCTTTTGTTGCCCATTTGCTACATCATCTGACTATCCCACATCAGCAGCTGATGCAACTTTATTCAGCAAAAGATCTTGAGCATTCACAGAATCATCATGGTCGGGCGCACGTCATCTGACAGCGTTGCAATGTCAGCCACCTGTGACGCAACTTCACTCGGCAAAAGATTGAGTCTGCAAGGAATCAGCATTATTTATCACTGTAATATCACATCGCATGAATTGCTGTGTATCAGTTATACATATAGGGGATTCCTCTGTGTCTGGGATTATGATGTCATCAGTTTGTATTGCTGGGGTGGTTTATTAAGTTTTTTTTTCTTGAGAGCAGTCAGGATTTCTTAACTTTTACAGTCTCTGTAATAACAGTAGTACCTGTTGCATGTTCATCCTCTGGGGTGTCTGGAATTGTGATAATGTTCTATTTTTGGTCTGACACTTGCATCGGGGCTGTGTGTGATGTGTATTTCAGTGTCATCATTGCATATGATTGGATCTTCATGTATCACAGACAACCGTCGGTGTTTAGCTTGGACAACATCTGAATAGGGCAGTTTTTTCTTTTCAGATTTTTGCCATTCTTTTTAGTTGCACACCCCATAATGTTGTGAGTGGTGTACCTGCATTTTTATTGTTTGGATTGTCATTACAATGTGCCTGATTCAGAATCAAAGTGGTAGAACCCTTCAGTCAGATTTGAGTCTTCGACAGGATTGAGACACGTTTCCCCCTCTGTGTGGTCGCCTGTACCACGGCCTCTGCAGATGCTTCATTGTCCAATACAATCCTATTGTAATATTCCTCTGTATTAGCAAAATATTAATCTGCATCGAGTGCTGAAATTGTAAAAAAATTCAGTTAAATATACAGTTATGATTTACATATTGTGCAGAGGAAAAATAATTGCTTTAGATCTACAGTCAAACAAGGTCATTCAATTAAATGACTCTCCATAGCACACTTTCGGAGTTGTTCTGGTTACGATGGCGGACACAGTGGTACCCCGTGTATAAGCATTTTAGCTATTTTTTTCACTGCATGCAGAGTCAGGCTATCTGTGAATTACATATGTGTAATTTAAAATTTCACACAATACTTACATTGGTTTTGCGATAATGGTTAATCAGTTAATGTTTTAAAAAGACATTTCATATCGCACAATCATTCATATACTTGGCTATTTTGCAATTCTGGTAAATCTGCGTATGATGGAAAATTATTCTGGAATGTGGCAATACCATCACCAAACACTTAATCAGCGCCCTTCAGCTTACTCGTTCCTGCCGCATATTCATCTACAGATCCTCTGATTGTGTAAATAAGAGAAAATAAAATTAGTAATAAATTAAACCCCATAGCCACAATGTATGAACTCATGTTTTAAACTTTTATTGCACTTTTCAATGGTGGATATTGATGGCCTGGTAGGTCTTCACAATTGGAAATATACACAATGTTATTGCCAGGGGCAATTCTAGAGACAAGGGGGGCCCGTGTGCAGTCTCCGACATGGCCCCCTCCTCTTTGTTTGGTGACTGGCAGCACACTGTGCTGTGTGTGGCCAGTGCCAGAATTAGACTCTGGGCACTATAGTGTGCACCCAGAGTCTATAGAGTATGCACAGGTCACCGGGAAAATGGCCACGGTGGCCATTTTCCAGTTATTTTTAGAGCGTCAGACCGCCGCTCTGACGTGGGACTCCAGAGAGGTAAGTATGCTATGGGTGCAGGGTGTGCAGTGCGTGGCCCCACTGGACCATGTGCCCCACACACCCTGCACCCATTATAGATACGCCCCTGGTTATTGCTGCATTCCTTAGTGCTCTGGTTTGTTTCAAAAACAAAATATATAATGGGGAAATTATATTTTATTAACGGTACCATTTTTAAAATAACCACTAAAACACCTTTAAAATATAACCACTTTTAAAATATAAGGCTGCATATATTGAAATTATTTACAGATTTTAAAGAATTAAAATGCAATAATAAATGATTAAACACAAACCTGCATTATGAAGATTACATTGGTGCTTCAGATAAACTTTTATACCAAATACTGTGCAAATGTGTAATACATAAAAACTAATTGGCGTCATTATAATTTCAGCATCACACATACTGTAAAAACACTTACAGTATACCAATGAATGAGCTGTTTATGCAAATGTAGATGTTTGCATATAAATTACAAATTTTCACATAAATATGAGCTTTGGTCAGCTCACATTTTTGCCATTATCCCAATACACTGACTTTTTAAATATCATCCTGACATCACACAGGCAGTAAAAGCACTATTACTAATGAGTGCGTATTTTCATTACATTATTATTTCAGAGTCTTAAATTCTCAAAATTCCAATATTTCAATGACACAATATTTCAATATATATCAACCTTCCTAGCCCTTTTAACAAATTGTATAATAACTTTCATATATCATGTTTCATTTTCAGCAATAGTAATCCAGTCACACACACAATATTTCAAACCTTTAACTCTTAAATTCGCACACAATCAATATTTCAATACTCAATATTTCATGATGTAATATTTCAATGTAATAATAATAAAATTACCTGATAGCTGGCTAGTTCACGGCTGCAGTCCTCAGTCAACCTCAGACAGTGGTAGGTTCCTTGGGCTCCTGTTACCAACTTATATAGAAGGATTTATGGTGACACAGCACTACTTGTGTAAAGACACAAAATATATTTTCTCACAAAGGGCATGATTCAGACTTGCTAAGCTGCGATCGCACGCAGCCAGATGATTGTTTCAAACTGTGCATGCGTGAACCAGCCACTGCGATGATGAAACAATCGCTCTCAAGTATACTTCCAGAGCAGTAGTTTGAGTGACAGAATGGGGCATCAGTGGGTGGTGGCTGATGAACTTAGATGTTTTAAGTCTTTTTTTAAGGGGATGTAATGGGGATGGTGGTGTTACAATACCATCAGCAGTATCAGTCTAGGTACAGTCTATTTGCCACATTACCAACCACGGTGGATGGGACATTTAATTCAGACAAAGTGCGCATGAATTCAGGCCAGTTATTTGGCATCTTGAGGCTCGAAACGCTATGATTCTGTGTAATGTTTCTTATTAAATCCAGCATGTTGGACCACGGTACCACTTGCCGATTATACAGAAACTCACCTTTAGCATTCCAGTTTGATGTGTTTGTCATGAAATTTTACTCAATATTTCACTGTTCTTTCAATACCGCACATTAACACCTTCCAAAGTTTCACAATAAATATCATCGGCATCAGAGTGCAGCTCTGGATTAGTTGTTTCATAATCTGCTTTTGCATCGGGCTGCTTACTTAACACCAGATATTTCTGCAAAGTGGCGGTGTAGCATTTTGCCTTGTCATATTACATATTCCTATAAATCATCATTGATTAGTATGTTTACGATCTCTACATTTAAGCTATGCTATGCAGTTTTACGTATATCATTGTTACCCGGCTTGTTGCGTGAACGTTCTATCTGCTGCTGAGTCGCTTTTACGTGTTTTTTTTTAAAACAAAACAACATCGCTAAATCCAATTGGTTTGTCATATGGAAGATTAAATGCTTTATGAAGCTCTTGAGCTCTTTCGCAAATCACTGTGTCAGTGGCATTATCTTTGTCCAGAGGCTTGCAGACACTAGCAGCCAAACACAGCTCCTCCTCCCTTCCTTGTAGCCTGGCCCCTGCCTGGGGAAAGAAAAAGGTGAAGGGGAAGCTGATAGGGGCTGGGGGTGGAGGAAGGTGATAGGGGCTGGAGGAAGGTGAAAGGGGCAGAGACTGCTGATAGGAGCTGGGGCAGAGGAAGCTAAAGGGGACTGAAGAAGGTGATAGGGGATGGAGGAAGATAAAGAGGGCAGAGGAAGATGAAGGGGGCTGGGGGCAGAGGATGGTGATGGGGGCTTCTGGGCTGAGGATGGTGATGGGGGCTTCTGGGCTGAGGATGGTGATGGGGGCTTCTGGGCTGAGGATGGTGATGAGGGGCAGAGGATGTGTGGCTGCAGACACCATCCTACTACACTTGACAGCACGGTCATCAAGACATTAAGAAGACCTTGCAAGAGATGGCAGTCAAGAACTACAGCCTGCATCATCCATCACAGACAGTGTGGTAAGTCATAGTATATTTTTACTTTATTTAAAGGCTAGCATATCTTTCAGTTAACATATCATACTTCACATATCACACATGCAGTGGAGGAATGTGCGGGATCAGGGGTGGTGGTGAGAATGTGGGGCCTCCAGAGACATCAGTGTACCAGGCCCTGAGATTTCTGTTGCTGGCCCTGGTTGGCTTCAGCTGTAAAATGCCATTCCGATCACTACTGCCAATAGCCAACCACTGCCCCATAACATTTTTATATTTTCGCAATTTTGACAACAACCTTACTGATTTCCTGATTACAATTTTTGACAACTGCCACATTACATCGGCTTTTAATGTCTTACAACATAACAAATTCTTAATTACGTCTCGTTTAAAACCACAACCCATCATATCTAGCCACTCCGCTTCTTCACCATTGTGAAGTATATTTTCTTTACAATGGACCATGTTTCATCAGTGATCTCTGATTTTTGACATGGCATCAATATACAGAGTGATTAATTTTTCAAGGTCATGCGAGTATCTTACTGCTCTGCATTAATTTCTTCATGAGCACCGACATGGTTTTTGTTATTTGTTCCATAAATGTGACATCTTTGCAAAGTCATAATACTGTAATTCTGCCTCTGTCTGTGTGTTGTGGCTTTTGTTGACCATTCGCTATGTCATCTGACAATCCAACATCAACAGCTGAGGATACTTCAGCCGGCAAAAGCTCTTGAGCATACACAGAATCATCATGGTCGGGCACCACGTTGTCTGACAGCATTGCACCGTCAGCCGCCTGTGATGCAACTTTACTCTGCAAAAGATTTTGAGCCTGCAGGGAATTAGCATTATTTATCACTGTAATATCACATTGCATGAATTGCTGTGTAACAGTTATACATATAGGGGATTCCTTTGTGTCTGGGATTATGATAATGTCAGTTTATATCGCTGGGGTGGGTTTATTAAGTTTTCTTCTTAAGAGCCACCAGGATTTCTTAACTTTTACAGCCTCTGTAATATTAACAGTTGTACCTGTTGCATGTTCATCCTCCGGGGTGTCTGGAATTGTAATAATGTTCTGTTTTGCTCTGATGCTCGGATCGGGGCTGTGTGTGATGTGTATTTCAGTGTCATCATTGCATGTGATTAGATCTTCATGTATCACAGACAACCATCGGCATTTAGCTGGGACAACATCTGAATAGGGCAGTTTTCTTTTCAGATTTGTGCCATTCTTTTTAGTTGCACAACCCCATAGTGTTGTGAGTGGTGTACCTGCCTTTTTACTGTTTGGATTGTCATTACAATGTGCCTGATTCAGAAACAATGCAGTAGAATCCTTCAGTCAGGTTTGAGTCTTCAACGGGATTGACACGTGTTTCCCCCTCTGTCATCCATACCTTCAGATGCTTCATCGTCCTATGCAATCCTATTGTAATATTCCTCTGTATCAGCAAAATATTAATCTGCATCGAGTGCTGAAATTTAAAAAAAATTCAGTTAAATATACAGTTATGATTTACATTTTATGCAGAGGAAAAATCATTGCTTTAGATCAACAGTCACACAAAGTCATTTAACTTACTCTCCATAGGACACTCTTGGAGTGGTTCTTGTCCCGGTGACGATGGCAGACACGGTGGTACCCCGTGTATAAGTATTTCAGCGATTTTTTTTTTTTTCACTGCATTTCAGAGTCGGGCTATCTGTGAATTACAAACATGTAATTTAAAACAATTTCACACAAATACTTACATTGGTTTTGTGATCATGGTTAATCGGTTAATATGTTTAAAAAAGACATTTCATACCGCACAATCATTCATATACTTACAGCTATTTTGCGGTTCTGGTAACTCCGTGTATGAGGGAAAACGATACCGGAATGTGGCAATATCATCACCAAACACGTAATCAACACCCTTCAGCTAACTTGTTCCTGCCACATAATCATCGACCGATCCTGTGACTATATACATAAGTGAAATTAAAAAAATTTGTAATAATTTAAACCCCATAGTTACAATGTATGAACACATGATTTAAACTTCTAATGCACTTTTCAAGGGTTGATACTGATGGCCTGGTAGTTCCTCAAATCGGAAATATACACAATGTTATTGCTGCATTCCCCGGCACTTCGGTTTGTTTCTAAAACAAAAGATATAATGGGGCAATTATTTTTTTATTAACAGTACAGTTTTTAAAAACCACTAAAACACCTTTAAAATATAACCACTTTTAAAATATAAGGCTGTGTATATTGCAATAATTTACAGATTTTAAAGAATTAAAATACAATAATCAATGTTTAAACACAAACCTGCACTATGAAGATTACATTGGCGCTTCGGAGAAACTTTTATTATTTATAATTATTATTAGTATCAATTATTTATATAGCACCACAAGCGCCTTACAAAGTACATAAACAAATTGTTAACAAGCGACTTATAGAACAATACAGGACCAGCACATGGATAATATATATTGCTATATTAGTGACCATAACACCCGTATAAGCAACAGAGCATAAGCAACCAAGTGTTAGGTGCCCTAGTGGTGAGTAAGAAGTAGATGAAACTACAGCAGGGAGAAGCACAAGAGGGTAGAGGGCCCTGCACATAAGAGCTTAATTCTATACATTTTATACTAAATACAGAGCAAATCTGTAATACATAAAAACTAGGGACGTGCACCAACCCCCGTGTTTTGGCTCTGGATTGGTTTTGCCAAAACCTCAGCTCCGTGTTTTGTTTTCAGTTTTGGATCTGGATTTTTTTCTTAAAAAGATAAAACAGCTGAAATCACAAAAAAATAACTTTTTTTTTTTGTTCCTACAGTATTAAATGCTTTTGAGATTATTATTTCCTCTAATTTCCAGTAAATTTTGACCACACCTCAGCTCATAATATTGATTTTTTTCATCTAGTTAAAAGGGCCAAAAGGTTGCATACAGCTTGCTGGCTCAAAACTGATTGATTGATTGATATAATTATTAATAGAGTTGAGGACTGTGCAAAGATGGTTTCCCCTTGAGGTTGAAGAATTGATAGTTGGTGCAGCCCCTGGCTGTAAAATTGATAATTTAATTAAAAAACAATTCATTGGTGCAGCCCCGGGCTGAAAAATTAATAACAAAAATAAATTCATTGGTGCAGCCCCGGGCTGAATAATTAATAAATAGAATTTCATTGGTGCAGCCCCTGGCTGTAAAATTGACAATAAAATTAATTAAACCATTCTTTGCAGCTCCAGGCTGAATAATTAATAATAAATTTAATGTAAAAGCAAATCATTGGTTCCTAAACCAACCATAACATTAATTTAAAATGTGAGGCAGCAATGCCAGAAATAGCACATAATGGAAAGGAAAAAGTCCTTGTGCCCTCCCACCCACCAATATGTTGTATACAAAACAGGACATTCACAGTTTAACTAACCAATCATTTCAGCGACAAGGACTGCCAATTGTGGCTGAAATTATTGGTTTGTTTGGACCCCCATGAAACAAGCTGCCAATGTGCATTGGACATGGAAATGAAAAGGATCCCATACACAAACTGGCTTTACATTACAAGTTGTCCTCATCATTCCTATCAGTGTGTACATCTTTTTCTTCATAGAATATTAATTTGCCCCCGCTGGAATCCACCATAGGCACCTCTGTCATTTTTTTTATGTAATTGTTGGTAGAGGTCTTCCTCGTGAAATTTGTATTTCATTTTAATGAACATAATCTTTTCCACATTTTGAGGAAGTTACCTCGTATGTTGATCACTGACAAGGTTGCAAGCTGCACTGAAAACTCTTTTGGAGTACACACTGGAGGGTGGGCAACTTGCGTAATGCAAAGCCAGTTTGTGTATGGGACTCCAAATTGCCTCTTTCCTGCCAGTACTGAAAAGGGACTGTCTGACATGCCTATTAGGATGTTATCTCTGAAAGAGTCCTCCACAATTCTGTGAATGGAGACAGTATCACAAATAGTCATGGTAGAAGACATGTCACTAGTAGGCAGTTCTCTCAGGCCTGACCAGATGTCATTTTTTGGTGAACAATCTGCATAACCAGCAGGCATTCTGTAAGGAAAATTTATATTTTTTTCCTGGCAGCTGCAGAAACTGAAGGAGGAGAAGATGGTGTTTCACGTGCGGCTGCAGCTGACAATTTTTTTACCAACATCTCTTTGCACAGTTTTAGATTTTGGTCTGTTGGAAAAAAACTGACATGGTAGGACTTAAACCTAGGATCCAGAATGGTTGCCAAAATATATTTTTCAGATTCAACAGATTGACGACTCTTGGATCCTGGTGAAGTGAATTGATCCAGCAGTCCAACATACTTTCTGCAATCACTCCATTTCAGCTCTTCCTACAGTTTCTCCAGCTGTCTTGCAAAAGTCTGATGAGGGGAGTGACCTGACTCAAGCTGGCAGTGTCTGAACTAATTAACGTGTGGCAAGTTCAACGGGTTTGAGAACCTTGCACAACATGGAAATTATTCTCCACTGCACTTGAGTAAGGTGCATTCCCCCTCCACAGCCTATGTCATAGGCCGCTGTATAGCCCTGGATGGCCTTTTGCTGTTCCTCCATCTAATAGTTGAAGTCATGGACAAAGAGTCAGCACATCAATATTTAAATGCAAAATGAGTGATTCATTTATAAAAAAAAAAAAATACATGTACAATAGTGCATTCACTCACGTAACCCACAATTGGGAACTGGGGCAAGACAGTGCCAGGGTGGTAAAACTATAAAAATATCTGTCTATAAATATATCTATATATAGAAATAAAACTGATAGAGAATATTCTTGGTTTGGCACTCATATGATGTAGTAAGCAGATGGGTACCTTCCTTGTAGAAATGTAGATAGGCGGCACTCCAAATGGTGAAAAAAAATTTGTATTGAAACAGTTACATAATACACAATGTGTGTAAATGTTTCAAGACCACGGCTGGTCTTGTCCTCAGGACTTGTGTGTGTGTGTGAAACCATCAGTGTCTTACCTTAAAGAGTGCCGCCTATCCTTTTGCTTTGGAGCTTGCATAGCTCCTAAGAGAAAACACTATATATACTGTCTGTGTGTGTATATATATATATATATATATATATATATGTATGTATATATATATGTCTGGAAAATGGGGTGGAAAGGACAAGCGCCAAATAGTGTGATAAATTAAAAAATAATTGTGCCCGTGCTCAAATAATAATGTGCGTACCAAAAGATAAATCTTTAAGGCTTATCTGTAAATCTTGTCAGTCGATTGAGTATACAAAGCTGGACCCGGGTTACTGGTGCCAGATAGGACCTTAGTAGGGAAAGGCTCCGATAGATTCTTGTGTAGATGCATATAGTGTTAACCTTTGGTGACTTTATCCAGGTTTCTTCCTTATTTTTCAGCCCCAAAAGTACCCACATAAAGTGGTGATGGTCTTTAAATGAAATGAATAACCATCATCAGCACTGGTGTACTTAAACAGGGGGACTTTATTACATAAATGGGGTAATAGACAAAGTATAGGACAAGTTAACACAAAAAGTAAAAAAATTAGCTTATCTGTAAGGTGGTGTCAAGGTCTGTCTGAGAGAGGCTGGCAGTGCCCAACGCGTTTCGTCCTTTGGACTTCCTCAGGGGTAGTAGTATAGGTGTAAATGTACAGCCTTATATACCCTATGATGGAGGTAATCAATAAGTTTTGAATTGGCGCTAATCGCGCATGCGCAGTGCACCGCGGCCATCTTGGTGACATCATCCATGATGTCAGGGGTATCCCAAGATGCCGCGCATGATGCACCGCGCATGCGCGACTCGCAGCAAATACATCGCGTCTAGTAATAACAGATTCCGCCTTGTGTGCCGCGTGGGTGAAGTGGGAACACCCGGCGGCAAGTAGACAAGAGGGAATAGTCACTAAAGTGTGGCACAATGCTTCTAGAGGCTAATGTAGGCGGCGGCCATCTTTTTGGTTATCCATAAACAATTTGATAGCTGGCGGCCATTTTGTTGGTTAGTAACAGGCTTCACTGGTGACATGATTTAAACGGTGGCCATTTTGTTGGTTTGAACAGGCACACAGTACTTTAAGGAATAGATTCTCAGCCTAAATGCATAATCCAAACTTATTATATATAAATCTAATAGTTATAGTCAATGTCACGTTGACATAATAAATTAATAAATAGACATATAAGTTAGGGTAATACAAACAGATAACCAGATAAATTATGCAATAAAAAATATGAAGTGTAAAATAAAATAAAAGTGGGTTTTAGTCCCCATTAATAACACATAAAAGAAAATAAGGCAATAAAAGTGACCTGATTTTAGCATAAGATAATAATAGATATAATGGAGCATAAATAAATGCATAAAATACATACATAAAAACATATATATATATATACAAATATTTTTTCCAAAACCCTTTCTATATATACATAAAATACCATCGGACATTGTAGTATCACATATGGGGAATGGGAGTAAGAAAGGGAAGACATATACAGAGACAAGTTTAAAACCACTCAAAGAAATGGAGCAATTTCATAATTGTCATTTAAGCCATGAAGTAATAATGTGTTTAGTTCGAAAATCCAGTACATCTCTCGCTGAGACAATTTTGTAGCAAGATCTCCTCCTCTTATGCCTAATTTGACATGCTCAATGCCCCTAAAAGATAGGTGCTCTGGGTTCGCATCATGTTGTATTTTGAAATGTCTGGATATCGAATGGCCTTCAACTTTATTCTTTATATTTCTTACATGTTCTTGAATTCTTAGTTTAAGATTCCTCTTAGTTTTGCCCACGTACTTTAATCCACAAGGGCATTCTAACAAATAAATTACTGAGCAAGTATTGCAATTGATGAAGTGCTTCATGTTAAACTGTTTAGAGTTGTTAAAATTAAAGAATGCCTTTCTATTAGGATGTAAATATCTGCACATATTGCAATGACCACATTTATAGGCCCCTACACACTTGAGAGCTTGCTTGGTGGATGGGATTTGCTGGAGCATGCTCGGGGCTAAAATATCTTTGAGAATTTTAGCCTTCTTAAAAATAATAGTAGGTTGATTAGGTAAAATATCAGCTAAAATGGGGTCCATTTTAAGTATTCCCCAATGTTTGTTGAGGACACGCCTAATTCTTTTTTCTTCTTTATTGAATTGCGTTATGAAAGGTACTTGATCTTCTTTTTTGGATCGAGTCTTATATTCCAGAAGTTCTTTTCTATTCAAGTTTTCTGTTTTGGAAATGGCTTGTGTAATCAATGTGTCTGGGTAGCCCCTTTCCTTAAACCTGTCAGCATAGATGTTAAGTTGTGTATGGCAGACAGTTTCATCACTACAATTGCGTTTAATGCGGTGAAACTGGGAGTATGGAATATTGTCCTTCCAACTTTTTACATGTCCGCTTTTATAATGTAGATAACTGTTAGTGTCCACTGATTTAATATATGTTCTGGTAGTAATTTCATCATTGGATCCCCTCAATACAATATCTAAAAATTCAATTTTATCTTTTTGTAGATTGGAGGTGAATCTCAAGTTAAAATCATTAATATTGATGAATGTAATAAAATCACTAAAATCCGTAGCACTCCCTTTCCATATAATAATAATATCGTCAATATATCTCTTATAAAAATGAATGAAATGACTAAAAGGATTATTGTTAAAAATGTGTTCCGATTCCCAGTGCCCCATTAAGAAATTAGCGTAACTAGGCGCAAAAATGGTACCCATCGCCGTGCCACATATTTGTAAGAAAAAATCATCTAAAAACTTAAAATAATTATGTGTTAAAATAAATAAAATCACATCGCAGATAAACTGTTGGTGGTTCGCATCAATAGATAAATCCTTCTCTAGATATTTTTTACACGCCTCAATCCCTTTGTGGTGTTCAATACTGGTGTACAAAGATTGCACATCTATAGTAGCCCACATGAAACAATCATCCCACCTAATTTCTTGTATATAATTTAAGAGACTAGTTGTATCTTTGAGGTATGAAGGAAGTGATTTCACATATTTATTAAGAAAAATGTCTACATATTCTGATGCATGTGACGTCAATGAGTCAATACCTGCTATGATGGGTCGACCTGGTGGGTTTCTTAAGTTCTTATGGATTTTGGGCAGATGGTAAAAAATGGGAATAACTGGGTTGGACATCATTACGTATTGGTATTCATTTTTTGTAATAAAGTTTTTCCGTAAACCTTGCACA